>JAQZBX010047066.1:0-20572 GCA_029593785.1 Cabassous unicinctus | reverse complement strand
ATAATTAGTAAAGCTTGGCTTTAAATCCAGACTGATATGTCTTCTAAACCTGTGTTCTAATCAATATATTTTTTTACTGGTGCTATGATGTGTGTTATTCTCTAGATTTGATGGGAGAGAAATCCTGACTCAGACTAGCTCTTTTTCTACCACCAGGATGGCAAGGCTTAATCCTCAGATAGATTCCATGTGTGGCAGCTGCTCAGTAAACAGAGGGATAGAGAAAATAGGACGTCTTTGTAACTTAATTTCCTATCTCTTTCCTTATCTGAGGGAATTTTCTAAACACCATGCATACAGCTTTGATTTGAGTAATTTCTTGGTGCCTTCAGGATAGGAGGAAAGTGTAAGTGTAAGTTCAGGTTTAAGCACAGGGACATCCTCTACATGAACAGCACATGGCAAGATACTAGAGAATAATTATATACCTCTCTTAATTTGCCACTGTTACTATGATAATGTCACACAATGAGTTGGCTTAAACAAAAAGCTTTTATCAGAAGTCCATAATGAAAATATCAGCAAGGTCATGCTCTCTCAGAGTTGGCACCACTCTAGTGATGGCAGCCCTTGATCACATGACTTTGTCCTTGGTAACATCCAGTGGCTTTCTCTGACTCTGGCATCTCAAATAGGTTCCAAATTCCCTCACTTAATAAGGCCTCCAATCTTGGGGACCTAGGCCTGTCCTCACTGAGATTTTCCACACCTAAAAATGATCTTCAAAGTCCCCATTCACAAATGAGACCTTCTGGAAACCAAACTCAGCTGTTTCCTTAATGGGAAACATGGCTATATCTTGCTTCCTAGTCCAAGGATGGTACAAGGTTGGTGGAGGAACACACACTCTGCTGCTTTTCTAACATTATACCCATTAAGATGAAGACACTCCCTGAAAGGGGTACCAAGGACACACCATGTTGAACTCTCCTTTTCAGACACTGTAAGGGGATCATCCCACTTTTTAGTCCATTACACCCTCAACAGGATCCCCAGGATGGTGGGAGGTTAAGGCAGACAAGTAGAGGGGTGGGATGATGGAAGCAGCCTTAAAAGTGCTTAACAGACATTGGTTGAAGTTCTGGGCTTTGTTTGGGCATCTTCTGTTTAAGGGAATTTCAAACTTTGTTCTTCTGGTTTTATTTTGAATGTTGTTCTTTTGATCTGGATTGGTGGTAGCATTCGTTTTGGTTGCCCTTGCTGTACAGGAGTTGCTCCTGTTAGGTGAATACTCAAATATTTGGAATATTTTCTTTCTCTCTTTCCTACAATTTTAAGGAAGGTGACTCCTTAATATTTTAATTAACTTTTGTCCTGACTGAGAGCAAGCTCATAATAAATTAAGTGGTCATAGATGGGCAAAATTAGCAATAGGTTGCCTGTCTCCCTCAACATAAGTTTCATGCAACAGAGCAATCTTTGTTGTCAGTCAGACCATTAGAAGCACAGCCTGTCCACCAATTTAAACAAGCATACCACATAAAATACACTTTAAAATATCTCATTAACCCAATCCTAAATCATATCCTGCCAGATTTTTAGTCTTCAAGATTGCTCTCAATCAGAAACAATGGGTTCTAATACTTTAAAAAATTTTCATGATGCTCTGTCTACTAGCACCCCATGTTTATTGTACAAACACTATGATCTTGTCTCATATAAATCTCTCTCACTGAATCTGGCATAGTAGAGAAAATACTATTTGCAATGTCTATAATAAAGCTGTTTTGGTATTAACAAATTAATATATTTGTGAGCATAATTAGAAAATAGGGGCTATAAGATCAAACAACCTGAATGGGTTACCTTTTTAAGTTCATATTTAGAAGCTTCCAAATGTAATAAAAACTCCAAAACTGCCTCTCTTCAAATAAAAAAAAAACAAAAAACAAATTAACATAACAAAGATTTGTCTAAACACATAACCAAACTTGAAAAACTGTCTATATCCTCTGAATTTTCTGAGATGCCTCATTTCCTCCTGGACCTCCCTGTCCTCTTCATATTTATCTTAGCCTTGCAAGTTGTAATAAGGGACAAGATATATCTTCAGTCCCACCCTTCTTAGTCCTTTCCAATTTGAAACCTAATAAAAGTGTCTCAAAATTGTGTCTATCATCTACACTCCTCCATCTAATGCTAACCTAAAAGCTATAATCAAGGAAATTCCAAACCTACCAAAAATCCCCAAGAGACCATAGAGTGCATGCTTTAATTTACATGGCAAATCAGCCCAAAAGAAAAACTAATTGCAAAATTTCTATAAAACAATCCTTACAGAAAGCTTGTATAACAGTCCCTACAAATGCTACAGGTAAGGATGCTCCCAAAGTATTGATATATTAAATGCCATACCAAAGTATTTTCTTCAAAAAGTGAAGCTATTAACCTAAAAAATTCCCATTATTTGTCAATGGACTTCAATCTGGTCTAGAAAACTTAATTAAACAAAAACATAAGCTTAAATAAACTTTTAAATGTAGCTGAACATTTTAAAGAATTCTAGATCAGATTAAATATTTAAAATAGAAAAATAAAATCATAGGTTTACAATTATAGCAACTCCAAAATGGTAGAATAAAAAAATTGTAAAGACTTTCCAATTGTCAGTTTTAATTACAACCAATACAAGTAGGTGTACATCTAAGTGAAAAAATGTATAGGACAATAACTGTCTATATCTCAAGCAACAGGGACAGTGGAAATGAAATTACAGATTTTTAAAGAAAAAAAATTAAGCATATTTAGAAATATTGTTCCTGAACATATAAAGGTTTACTGATCAAATAAGCTGGTAATATACCACTAAATATTTAAAATAAAAATTATATAAAGTGAGGCAAAGAAAAAAGTCAGCCTTTTTACATACACTAATGAGTTTTATGTCTCTGTATATTGTCTTTCTATATTTCTGTTTTTTCCTTGGCTCCCGGATGAAATTTTTAAGCTGTAAGTACATCACTTATATACTAATTTACTATTTTAAATTTAAAAGAAAACAACTGCACCTTCTGAATTATCAACAGTAAGTACAAAAACCTATAAACATATATATATATCTCCACCAAATTGAGCCATTATTCTTATCATTTTTATTCTGATATTATTTTTTTTTAAATTTCAGCTTGAAAACAGTTTCCAAAGTCATTTGGGTATCTTAAGTATGTAAAGTATACACGATGTGTATTATTAAGGGAAAAGAGAATAATTTTGTTCTGAAATGAAATGGCTGGTGTTTAAGTTTGCTAAAGGCTGTTGGAAGCAATGTACCAGAAATGTTTTGGCTTTTATAATGGGAATTTAATAGGTTAAAAGCTTACAATTCTGAGTCTTTGAAAGTGTCTAAATCAAAGCATCATCAAGAGATGCTGTATCATCAAGTTTTAGCTGTGGGTGATCAAGCACATGGCAGGCAAAACCTCTGTCTGCTTATCTGTCCTCTTTCCTCCAGGCCTGTGACTTTTCTCTCTTCTGGGCTCATCAGCTTCTGGTACCTCTCTTTGTCTCTGTCCCTTTTTTTTCCTGTGTCAGTTTAAGTCCTCCATTTATGAAGGACTACAGAAAGAAGATTAAGACCCATCTTGGGTCATTCAGTCTAACAAAAGATCCTTAACAGAAGTAATTTATTTAATAAAGAATTCCCACCTACAATAGATTTATATGCACAGGAATGGATTAGCTCTAAGGACCTGATCTTTTCCAGGTTCCACAAAAAGCTTCAAACTTTTACAACTGGTTATTGCCAAATGAAGAAATGGAAATGTAGCATAAAACCTAAATAAATATGGGAAGTTGTAGATGGTTCAGGAAAAACAATCATATTTCTTGTAGTCAATTTTGGGAAAAATATTATCTGTCTATAAAACTTTTAAGATCCTTAATATCAAATAGTATATTGATGTGAAAGTAAAGTTTGATTTTCTCTTGGTAAAATACAAAAGTTTTCTTGGACTGTTAATCTGTTCTTAATAAAAAACTATAAAGCTTTTTAGCTAAATAATGAAATGCATAAGGAAAAGAGTTTATATTTTTTTTCAAAATAGCTTCTTATACTTTATGCTAACATAATCATGTACTTAATTTAAACAAAAGATTTTACAATCATGTTATGTCCTACATTTATTTTTAAAATCTTTTATTATTATTTAATTTAAAATGACAAGTATTGTTTCACGATGACCTGTGATCCTATTTAATCAAGTGCTCAACATTTGGACAACTTTTACTATTTCATCTTTTTAAATTAGATGCTAAATAATTTTTTTTTGCTATTTCAAGCTGTCTTTGGAGTTCTTAAGAAGGTCCCTGGAGAGTCACAAAAAATCTACTCTTCAATCTTGTAAAAAAATAAATTAATAAATTTATGTTATAAATTACATAGGAAATATTATCAAATTTAAAAATTCTGTTAGTTGAATTTATATGAATAAAATATTATTAATATATTCCAGAAATTATATGTTCTAAAGATTTGCTAATGCCCATAAAATATCATAGTACTGATTGACCTTGAATTAGACAACAAAATAATGTTATCAAATATAATTTCAATTATTCTTAAAAATGTTACATGTCACAAACAACCAAATTTCCTTCTCAATGGCATTATTTTATAATAAACTCTCATTAAGCATTCTACTTTTATAAGACAGTAATACATTAACCATTTTCATTATTTTTCTTTTATGTTTTAAGTCTTTTGTAATCCACAGGTAGTTTTTTTTTCACTTTATTTTATTATTTTATTTTATTTTTATTCCCCACCCCTGCCCCGAGATGGCTCCCTCATCTGTCTGCTCATTATCTGCTCATCTTTTTTAGGGGGCAATGGGAACCAAAACCAGGACCTCCCAGGTGGGAGGCAAGTATCCAACTGAACCACTTCCACTCCTTGCTGGTTGTGGCATCTGCTCATTGTGGTGTCTTCTCATTGTGGTATCTGTGGCCTCTGCTGGTTGTAGCATCTTGCTGGTTGTGGCAACTGCTTGTCTTCTTTAGGAGGCTCCGGGAACCGAACCTGGGAACTCCCAGGTGGGAGGTGGGCACCCAAATTCTTGAGCCACATCTGCTCCCCCCACAGATAGTTTTTCATTTTTATTTCCTGAGGTTTTCCTAAAAAACACTTAGAATCTGTGACAGGCCAGAATGCATCATCTCCAATAAAAAAGAGCACAGTCTCAAAGACCTATAGAAAACACTATAGCAAATAGTGTGGAATATGGATTTCTAATGACATTACATAATGAACTTTAAAACCATACCATAAAACTGACTCAGGATTTCCAAAAATATTTTGGGAAACTAATAGTTTCATGAAATACCTAACACAAGGTCAAGACTAACAAGAATTACTTATAACTGAATGAATTTATAAAAATGGTTAATGATTATGAATTTTGTTTAAAATATTGCTATGTTTTAACATTTTCTTTTTTGGCTTTAACAATGAAAATTTATTAGGGTATGGTTTTGAGGCCAGGAAAATGTCCAAATCAAGGCATCAAGAAGGCAATGCTTCCTCCCAAAGACTGGCATTCTAGGGTTGGCTGCTGGTGACCCTTGGTCCACAGCTTGTCACATTGCAAATCATGGCAGTGTCTCCTTTACTCTATTCTCTTCACTGTATTCAACTTCTTTCTTCTGATGGTATTTTCTGTGTCTGAATTTTATTTTCTTATAAAATATTTTAGTGTCAGGATTCAGTCCCACCTGAATGTTGTGGGAAACACCTTATCTAAAGTAACTACATCAAAAAGTTCTACTTACAATGGGTTTACACCCGCAGGAAGGCATTAAGTTTAAGAACATGTTTTTCTGGGGTACGTGCAACTTCAAACTACCACAGTCTAGCCTCTGGGGGAAAAAAGACATGTTTCTATATGCAAAATACATTCATTCAATCAAATATCCAAAAAGTCTTAGGTCATTTCAGAAACATGCTTAGTACAAAATCGAATCAAAGTAAGTTTTGTGTTTGTTCAGTCCTGGAGCTCAATTCCCCTCTCTGGACCTGTGAACCTAGAGAACAAGTTTTCTGCTGACAATATACAATGGAGGGAGAGGAATAGGATAAAAATTTCAATTTATATTGGGAGAAATTGTAGGGAAAACAAGGATGATGTTTCCCAAACAATTCCAAACACTTGCAAGGTATACTCAACCTAATTTCAAGGTAAAAAAGAAATCTATGGAATGATGTTTTCTCCTCTGGGACTGAAGAAGTGGCAGCCCTACCCCTTCCTAAACCTTGTGTAGCAGCCATGCTTTCTACAAACACCAGGATGAAGGTCTCATCCTCTGAGAACAGTGGGGTGGTGGCCAGATCCTCCATAATACCCAGGAAATAAATAAAACCCTCTCAGAACTTGGGGGTGGAGGGGAGGGCAGCCAGAGTGCCTGTAATCCTGAGGGAACAGGTTCCAGTCTCCTATAACAGTAGAGGAAACACTTCATGAACAGTGGGGCAACAATCTAAGTGCTGGGGCAGACTCAACTTTTACACACACAAGGCCTGCTATCCTGTCCTGAGAAGATGACTTTGGTCCATACCTCAGCATCCATTGCACTGCACTTGAAGTGATTTTTCCTTCAATTTGTACCTTTTAATCCAGGCTGGTTGTAGTTCTATTTGTATCAAAATCAAAAATAAACTATCCAGTTCTGCTTGTAGCACACAGAGGCCCAAAGCATTGTGAATTTTCACAGATCCTTCCTAGATACCAGCACCTCAAATCCTGACCTTATAAAACACTGGCAAGGAGAATTCTCTGGACACTTGCTTTACAGAAGTTCAGAATTTCACAAACCATCAATTTCTGGTTCCTTTACCCTCAGGAGTTCAGTTTTCAGCTTAACCAATTCCTCTCAAATATTGCTATGAGCTTACAGGGAAACAAGGCTGCATTTTCCACCCTAAGCTTGGAAATTGCCTTAGGTAAATACACAAGTTCATCACTCTCAAAGCCCACTTTCTATCCAACATCATCAGAACTCAATTATGTCAAGTTTTCTACCAATTTCAAACAAGGATCACCATTCCTCCAGTTTCTGATAATGCAGTAATCATTTCCTTCAAAGGCCTCATCATATGTATCTTTAGAATCCATAATTCTACCAATAGTCTCTTCAACACAATCTAGGTCTTTCTATCAAGCAACCCACAATTCTTCCAGCCTCTACCAATTACCCAATTCCAAAACTTTTTCCACATTTGTGTCATTTGCAATAGCAGCACCACAGTTTCCTGGTTCCAAAATTCATTTTAGTTTCCTATGCTGCTTCGGCAAATACCATCAACTGGGTTGCCTGAAATGATGGAGATTTATTAGCTTATGGTTTTAAGGCTATGAAAATGTTCAAATCCAGGCATCATCAAAGGAAAACTTTCTCTCCCAGACTGTGATGTTCTGGGGCTGGCTGCTGGTAACCCTTGGTCTTTAGCTTGTCACATGACAAAGCACATGGAGGCATCTCCTGGCCTCTTTCTTCTCTTTAGGGTTTAATTGATTTCCATTTCTTACTTCATATGGCTTCCTCTCTCTCTATCTGAATTTTATTCTCTTATAAAGGACTCCAGTAACAGCATTAAGATCCATCCTGATGGAGGTGGGACACACCTTAATCAAAGTAACATTGTCAAATGGTCGTACATACAATGGTTTCACATGCACAGGAATGGATTAGATTTATTTATTTATTTATTTATTTATTTATTTATTTTCTAAAGAGTAGTTACCAATGTTAGGGAAGCAAAGTGGCAGGGTAAAAGAGGAACAAATTAGTGTTTGTTTAATCTTCAAATTCATTACTTATTTATGTTTACATATATTATTTATTTATATCCAATATTACATTTTATTTTAATTTTTAAAATATTTTTTTACTTTTTTTTTTATATTTATATTTTTATTTTTTAAAAGATGCTTATTAGATGAATGCTACACAAAAATTATAGGGATTCCCAAATGCCCCACCTCCCACACCTCACACAACCTCCCACATAAACATTGTTCATTAGTGTGGCACATCACCTGCAATGGATATACACATCCTGAGGCTTTGCCACTAAGCATGAACCATAGTTCACATTGTAGACCACACTCTCTCCCACACAGTTTGGCATGTTATATGCTGATGTAAGATGAACTATATCTGTCATTGCAATATCCCACAGGATAATTCCTAAGTCCTGAAAAAACCTCTGTATTAAAACTGTTTTCCCTCTCCCTGCCCCCAAAGCATTCAGTGGCCACTGTCTCCACATTACTATTGTAATTTCTTCCATTGCTTGAATCACAATATGTCTATAACAGAATACCAGTAAGTCCACTCTAGTCCATAGCTCTTCTCCCAATCCTGAGGAGTCTGGGGTGATGATGTCCACTCCACCTCCAAGTGAGAGGGAGCTTATATTGCATGGATAAGATGGATGGGATTATCCTGCCTGCAGCTGCAGGCTTTCTCCATTCCTTGGGATGGCTGTTGTCCATCATCATCTCCTCACCAGGTGACTTGGGTGAGTCCATTGAGCTGTAGAGTAGGAGTTGCAGCTCCACTGAGATTCCAGGCACAGCTGGCACATGGGCAGGCCAAAGGCTCCAGTCTCTGGAAGTACACCTACAAACTCCAGCATCACATATAGGTTTAAATAGAAGGAACTGGTAGGCCATGTGCAGGGAGGACTTATTTGAGTCCAACTCTGTCACTCTCGGGAGCAATGATTCCAAAGTAGGGCCCACTGATAAGGCACCAAACTCTGGAGCTATCCACCCTTTTATGGACCTGGGTGTCTCCAGAGCCATCAGGAGCCCCTTTATTTGGGGTGACATCCACATTGGAAGCCTATGAGGTCCTACGGAAATGTGCATAAGCATTACCTCTGGGATGACCTCCTGACTCACTTTGAAGTCTCTTAGCCATATGAACTCATTTGTCTTTAAATTTTCCCTCTTTTATTTGAGGTATTTTTCCAGTTGTATTGCACATTGGCACTTGGTAGTAATCCCTTGTTGCCAGTGAGGCTCACCCCTGGGAGTCATGTCCCATGCTGGGAGGAAGGTAATGCATTCATACATTGAGTTTGGATTAGAGAGAGACCACATTTGAGTAACAAGGAGGCTCTCAGGAGGCAAACCTTAGGCACCCCATAACAATAGGCTAAGTTTCAATTACAAGAGCAAAGACTCATAAAGCTAGTCATCAATAACAAGAAGCCATTAGTAGGCCATCCTCCTTTGCAAAACACTGCCCCTGCACTTGGTGGACTGTTGCTGCTCCATTGGACAATGTGGCAGAGCTCTTTATATATGCAGGGTGTTAGGCTCCTATCTGATAAATGTTTGCCAAATATTTTTTCCCAATGTGTAGGCTCCCTTTTTATTTTCTTGATAACATCCTTTGAGGTGCAAAAGTTTTTAATTTTGAGGGAATCCCTTTTATCTATTTTTCTTTTGCTTCTCGTGCTTTGGGTGTGAAGTTCATGAAACCATTTCCTATTACAAGTTCCTGTAGTGCTTCTCTACATTATCTTATAAGGTTTTTACGGTCTTGGCTCTTATATTTATGTCATTGCTCCATCTTGAATTGATTTTTGTATAAGGTGTGAGATGGTGTTCCTCTCTCATTCTTTTGGATATGGATATCCAGTTCTCCAATCACCACTTGTTCAAGAGGCCATTCTCTCCCAACTGAGTGGGCTTGGTAGCCTTGTTGAATATCAGATGACTGTATATGCAAGGATTTATATCAGAACTCTCAATTCAGTTCCATTGGTCAGTATGTTTATCTTTGTGCCAGTACCATGGAGTTTTGACCACTGTAGGTTTGTACTTTGTTTTAAAGTCAGGTAGCATAATACCTCCAACTTCATTTTTCTTTTTTGATATGTCTTTGGCAATTAGGGGCCCCTTACCCTTCCAAATAAATTTAGTAGTTAGTTTTTCCAGTTCCTTAAAACATAGTGTTAATTTTTTTGGAGCTTGCATTAAATCTGTAGATTAGTTTGGGAAGGATAGACATCTTGATGATGTTTAGTCTTCCTATCCATGAACAGGGAATATTCTTTCATTTATTTAAGTCTTCTTTGATTTCCTTTAACAGTGTTGTGTAGTTTTCTGTATATAAGTCCTTTACATATTCAGTTAAGTTTATTCCTAGGTATTTGATTCTTTTAGTTGCTATTGTAAATGGGATTTTTTTCTTGATTTCCTTCTCAGATTGTTCATTATTGGTGTACAGAAATGCTACTGATGTTTGAGTATTGATCATATAGCCTGCGACATTACTGAACTCCTTTATAAGTTCTAGAAGCTTTATTGTAGATTTCTCAGGGCTTTCTACATAGAGGATCATGTCATTTGCAAATAATGAAATTTTTACTTCTTCTTTTACACTTGGTTTGCCTTTTATATATTTTTCTTGCCTCAGTGTTCTAGCAAGTAATTCTAAGACAATGTTAAATAGTAGCGGTGATAGTGGGCATCCTTTTCTTGTTCCAATCTCAGAGGGAAGGCTTTTAGGGTTTCACCATTGAAGATGATGTTAGCTTTTTTGGCTTTGGTTTAAGGGTAGTGTTGGCATCATAGAATGAGTTAGGCAATGTTCCTTCTACTTCTATTTTTGGAAGAGCTTAAGCAGAATTGGTGTTAGCTCTTTCCAGAATGTTTGGTAGAATTCAGCTGTGAAGCCATCTGGTCCTGGGCTCTTCTTATTTGGGAGGTTTTTGATAACTGAGTCTATCTCTTTAATTGTAATTGGACTGTTGAGTTCATCAGTTTCCTCTTTCATCAATGTAGGCTGTTTGTGAGTTTCTAGGAATTTGTCCATTTCCTCTAAATTATCATTCTTGTTGGCAAATAATTTTTCAAAGTATCCTCTTATGATACTCTTTATTTTGGTGGGGTCAGTAGTGATATTTTCTTGCTCATTCTTTATTTTGTGTATTGGCATCTGCTCTTTATTTTTCTTTGTTAGTCTGGCTAAGGGTTTGTCAATTTTATTGATATTCTTGAAGAACCAGTTTTTCATTTTGTTTATTTTTCTAGTGTTTTCTTATTTTCTATTTCATTTAGTTCTGCTATAATCTTTGTTATTTCCTTCTTTGTACTTCCTTTGGGGTTAGTTTGTTGTTGTTTTTCCAATTTCCCCAGGTGTTCATTTAGGTCTTCAATTTTAGTTAATTCTTCTTTTTTAATATATGCATTTATGGCTTTGAACTTCCCTCTTAGGACAGCTTTGTCTGCATAACATAGGTTTTGATGTGCTGTCATTTTCCTTCGTTTCAAGGTAGTTACTGATTTCTTTTGAGATTTTCTCCTTGAACCACTGTTTGTCTAAGAGTGTGTTTTTTAACTTCAATATTTTTGTGCCTAATCTGGTTCTCTGGCCCTTACTGATTTCCAATTTCATTCTATTGTGGTCAGAGAAATTACTTTGTATAATCTCAATCTTTCTGAATTAATTGAGAGTTGTTCTATGGCCTAGCATCTGGTATTTTTTGGAGTATGATCCATGTGCACTTGAGAAGAATGTATATCATACTGTATTTGGTTGTAGTGTTCTTTATATATCTATCAGACCAGGTCCTGTAATGTATTAGTCAGAGTCTTTGTTTCTTTATTGATTTTCTGTCTAGATGGTCTTTCTAATGGTGATAATGGTATATTAAAGCCCCCCATTATAATTGTAGAGGCATTTATTTCTCCACTTAGTTTTTCCAGTGTTTGCCTCATGTATTTTGAGGGACCCTGATTAGGTGAATAAATGTTTATGATTTTTCTCTCTTCTTAAAATATTACCACTTTTACTAATATATATTGTCCATCTTTGTCTCTTACAATAGTTTTGCATTTAAAGTCTATTTTGTTCGATATTGGCATAGCTACTCGTGCCTTTTTTTTGGTAAGCATTTTCTTGTAAAATTGTTTTCCAGCCATTCACTTTCAGCCTCCTTGAATCTCTGGGTCTAAGGTGGGTTTCTTATAGACAACATATAGATGGATCATATTTCATTATCTATTCTGCCAATCTGTGTTTCTTGAGTGGTGAGTTTAATAACATTCAGTGTTATTTCTCTCAACATATTTCTTACATCAGCCATATTTTCTTTTGGGCTTATGCATGTCATATATTGTTTTTATTTCTCCTTTTTACTTTTTAGTTGTTCTTACACTCTCCTCCAACTCTCTCTCCCTTGTTTTTTCCTTTCCACTTGTAGAACTTCCTTTAGTATTTCATGAAGGGCAGGTTTCTTATTGGCATACTCTCTTAATTTCTGTTTATCTGTAAATATTTTTAACTTTCCATCATTTTTGAATGCCAGCTTTGCTGGATAGAAAATTCATGGAGGGAAGCTTTTTTCTTTTAGTACTTTGACTATGTCATACCGCTGCCTTCTTGCCTCCATGGTTTCAGATGAGAAATCAGCATTTAACCTTATTGTGCTTCCTTTGTACATGATGGTTCTCTTTTCTCTTGCTGCCTTGAGTATTTTCTCTTTGTCTTGATCATTGGACATTTTGATATTTGTATGTCTTGGAGTAGGCCTGTTGGGGTTTATACTGTTTGGAGCGTACTGTGCTTCCTGGACATGTACATCCATCTCCCTCAATAGGGTTGGGAAGTTCTCAGCCATTATTTCCTTCAACATTCCTTCTGTTCTCTTTCTCTTCTCTTCTTCTTCTGGGATGCCTATAATGCATATGTTTGTGCATTTTGTGTTGTCGGTTAAATCCTCAGTCCCTACTGGATTTTTTCTACCTTTGTATCTATCTGTTCTACTATCTGATTTCAGATGTACTGTCTTCCACATTACTAATTCTTTCTTCTGCCCATTCAAATCTGCAGTTATGTGAATCCTGCGTCTTTTTTATTTCTTGGGTTGTGCCACTCATCACAATCATATCCGTTATCTTTTTATGTATGTTTATAATTTCTTCAGTATATTCTCCCAGTGTCTTCTTAATATCGTTAATCTCTTCCTTCACTTCATTAAGTTGGTCCACGATATTTGTTTGGACAGCTTTGATTAGTTTTTTGATGTTCTGCATCTCTTCCTGGTTTTTAGTTTGTTCATTGGGCTGGTCCATGTCTTCCTGTTTCTCAGTATGGTTTGAAATTTTTTGTTGCCCTCTGATCATTATTTTTTCTTGATAGGTTTATTCAGTTGATTAGTTTCCCTCTCTGCTCTAGAGTTTTATTTAGCTGGTGATTCTATGTGTGTGTTATGTTTCTCTTTGACACTTTGTTCTTCTTATTCTATTTCCTTGCTTTTTTCTATGTTCCAATTTTATCTGGAGCAATCCACCTCGCCATCCAGCTCCCTCCATATTGATGTCCCTAAGGTTCTCACTACATGGACTCCCAGAACAGACCACTCAGGCAGGGTCCTGTCCCTAATCAGCTGTCCTCTGCAAGGGAGATGGTGAGTGCCCACCTAAACCAACACCACCTTGCCCCATCACCTCTTAATATTTATTTATTTTTTAAATACAGGAAATTCATTTTGTTTTCCTTTAAACTATCTATATTTCCATAAAACTGACTGATGTCTAAGAGCCCTCCTATGGACAGCTTTCTTGTTGTTCAAATTCTCTCTTCTCTCAGCCCTAAAGCTACAGAAATTTAGAACATTCCCCTAAAATTGGGACATCTCTGAGATGAGCCTCAAGCATGCCATGGGATAACCAAAAGCTAAGTAGTGATCAGCAATGCTTTCTGAGAAAGATCTTGTGCAAATGTGGAAATGTGAAAGAAAAATGGTGTAACTTAAGCTAAGAGGCTCAAAAATGGAGTCGATTCCACTCCCAAAACCACAAAAAGACTAATTTAAGCAAAATCAAAGCAGCTACCAAAACTGTTTCTTTACAAAGAAACAAAACCTATTTCTAAGACCCCTGCCCTAATAAACTTTTCCTTTTGATTCTTCCTCTTTTTCCTGTTAAAACCATTGCCTGACAGCCCCAAATTGGGACAAAACTTAGGTAGCTACCTGAACCTGTGCTCCCTGAGTTACGATTCTAAGATGTCAAATAAATGCTCTTACAGCTCAAATTGTTATTCCTGGTTCACATCACTGAATTTGGATTGTCAAAGTGGTCAAATGACAGATGTGCAAGTTGCTATATGGAATCTCATGGGAACATAGGTTCTGGCACAGCAAGTTTTCAGCCAATGACTGCTTTATTAGTTACAAAGCACAAAGGGTCCAAAAGAACATGTGAAGACATTGATGCCCCATCACAGCTAGTCCCATATGGATGCCAACAACTCAGATTAGGGTCAGTGAATGGCAATTCTGCACAACAAGCTTTGCATCTGTGATGAGTAATGTCTGTGCAGCCCAAGAGTTGGGTATTTATACACCCCAGGGCAGGAAGCCCTACCACAGAGCAAAAGGCAGTTTCCAGGCAATCTTTCTGCAAAATTGTTGTGGGGGCAAGCAACTAGGGTTGCTTTTTCGGGGCTTCTGGGTTTAAGGCATGGTCAGGCTATTCCAATAAACATAACTTCTCCTCTGGCTGTGGAATGGACACATAGTGAGGCATATGCACACAATAGAAAGGAGGGTTGGGGGGGAGACATGGAAGGTGTAAGAGAAGGCTGGGAGATGGCCACTAGGTTTGTCTCTGACAGTCCCTGAGATCCATAACTAGGCTTCTTGAACAGACCTAGCCTTCTCCTCAGCATTAGCTTCCACAACATAAACCCACCTCCCTCCTTGGACATGAAGAGAGATGAATAGGGCTTACAATTATAGTTTGCTAAAATCTGCTGTTAGCAAAATATCAGAAATGGGTTGGATTTTACAATGGGAATATTTTACATTAATAGCTTACAATTCTGAGGCTATGAAAATGCCCAAATCAAGGCATTTCAGAGATGTTATCTCACCAAAGGTTGACTGCTAGCAATCCTGGACTCCTGCCACATGGAATGACACAATGACCCCTCTGCTGGTCTCTGCCTTATCCTCCAGGCTCAATTTCTCCCCAAGCTCACTTGTGGGCCATGAGGCTAATGGCAAGATCTGCTCATCTCTACCCTCTCTTCTGGGTCTTATTGCTTCTGGTTTGGGTTCCTCCATCTGTGGCTTTTCATGTCTCTCAGGTTGTTCAACAGCTGGAGGCTTCTCTCTGTAATTGTAGCCTTTTTCTGTGCCTGCAGTTTTTATTCTTCCATTTATAAAGGACTCCAGTAAGAAGATTAAAGCTCATCATAGGTTATGCCCTACTGGAGCAATCTAATCAATTGGGCATTAATGGATTTAATCTAATCAACATTTGACAATAGTTTCAATTTAAGAACATAATTTTCTGGGATCCTTGTAAAAGACCCAAAGCAATACACCTACCAATCCATGGTTCTGAACTACACTGACAGTAAAGGTTTGGGAAAATCAATGGCTACAGCATATTAGGAGAGTTTCAGCTATGCCAATCAGGGCAATCAGGCCTGTCTGGAATAATGGTTACATCCACATCCCCCACTGGCCAAAATCCAGCTGAAAAAGTCCCACATAGACAGTTTTTGTATACATTGCAACCAATGGGCTTGCCCATGGATTTTAGTTGCCTCCATTTACACCTCTCCTGAGATATTAAGCCACATATAGCAGGAGGTTTTAGCAATAGAACATATGCCTCCTTGTTTGCTAAGAGGAAGTCTAAGGCAATACAATTATCAAGCACTATTTTGGCTAGAGTCTAATAATTTTCTGCGAAGTCTGAAGGGCTTCTGCTATGAACTCAGCAATGTCATTCAAGGAGGTTGACAGACAGTGTATCTTGTGTCCATTGTTGCCCATTCCAAGACAGAGTGATATTGATCTGTGTGTATCAGGCCTCATAGGCCAAGTAAACTGGATTGTAACCCTATGCCAGTTAAGCTTATCTAAGGCCACTTCCGTCATTCCACCCCTCTGCCTAGAAACCCTGAACTCCTAATGTATTAGTCAGGGTTCTCTCAGGAAACAGAATCAACAGGAGATATCTGTCAATAATATGAGATTTTAAAAGAGTCTCTCATGTGACTGTGGGGATGCACAAGTCCAGGTTCCACAGGCAGACTGCAAACCAGGGCCTCAGGTGAAAGTCTGATGAAAGGTCTTTGATGATTTTCTGGGAGAAGCTGGCTGTCCAAAGACAAGCTGGGAAATTCTCTCTGAATGTTGAAATCACTTCCCCTCTTAAGGCATTCAACTGATTGGATAAAAGCATCATCCATTGCTGATGTAATCTCCCTGATTGATGCAGATGTAATCAGCCATCCACACAGTAAACTCACTGGTGATCGAAGTCCATAAATGCTCTTCTATTACAATTAGTCCAGTGCTTTCTAGTCCAAACACCTGGAAACAATTACCTGACAAAGTTGACACATTAGCCTAACCATCACAGTCCACCCCTTGTCAACTCAGCAATCATACACATTACCCTAAACCATACTTAGTCTCTAAGTAAAAACAATAACAGACAAGCATATTTCCACCTAACAATGTTCAACTCCCCTGCGTACAACCAGAACCACATTAATTCCCCACAGAATAGGGTGCTAGTCCTTGGGTAATATTCACTCTTAAACTTGATATCCTTAAATATTGTGACATGAAATTAATACAACTTTTCAGATGATAGGGGAAAAGTTTGGGGAAGAAAACAAGGAATTTGTTTTGTGTACATATACAATCATATTCATAACAAAACAAGGAAGAAAGGTTCATGACTATTACATTCCTTGTTTCTGTAACTGGTCATGTGGTCGAAGTTCATATTTATCACTACCTTCTTCCACTATCATTCCATGTTCCCATTACCTTCAGCAAGCACTTCAACTGGTGTGGTTCTTTGCCTGGTGGGGTGACCCAAACTTTCATTCCCAAAGATTCTGGGTCATTGTTAGTCTGCTTGAATTGGTTTGTTGCAATTTTTGATTGACTTTAATCACAGGGCATGGCAGTACTAGGAGATGCCCTACAGGATCTCCTGTATTCCAGACAAACTGTTCTTTACCCCCATTAAGTAGCTGTAATCCTATTTCACCTTGATAGTCAGGATCAATCACCCCAGCCATTACAGTAATTCCCTTCTTTGCCTGTTGATTCACAAGTAAGAGGAGCCCAAAGTGGCCTGGTGGCAGTCCTAACTTCCAGTTCAATGGAATCCTTGTTATGTTCCCTGGTGGCAGCACTCCTCCTTTTGGGACTAAAACCTATAGACCAGCAAAGTTTAAGGTTGCAGGGACAGGAAGCAAAAATTTTCCTAGTGGGTCACTAGGGGTAATAGTGAGTGGTGCCACTCCCATTTCCACCACTTGATTCCTGGACCCATGAATCCTGGTTATGGGAGAAACAGCACCATAGAGAGGACGCTGATTCAGAGAATACACAGCTTCCTGGAGAACATTGCCTCAGCCCTGCAAGGTATTGCCTCCTTCTTGGCACTGTAATTGAGTCTTCAAAAGGCATTCCACTGTTCTATTAATCCAGCTGCTTCAGGGTGATAGGGAACATGGTAAGACCAGTGAATTCCATGGGCATGTGCCCATTCCCACACATCATTTGCTGTGAAATGGGTTTCTTGATCAGAAGCAATGCTGTGTGGAATGCCATGGCAGTAGATAAGACATTTGGTAAGTACACAGATGGTAGTTTTGGAAGAAGCATTGTGTGCCAAAAATGCAAACCCATAGCCAGAGCATATGTGACTATTCCAGGTAAAACATACTGCTTCCCATTCCATGGTGGAAGTGGCCCAATATAGTCAACCTGTCACCGGGAAGCAGGCTGGTCAACTCGAGGAATGGTGCCATATCGGGGGCTGAGTGTGGGTCTCTGAGGCTGACAGATTGGGCATTCAGCTGTAGCTGTAGCCAATTCAGCCTTGGTGAGGGGAAGTCCATGTTGCTGAGCCCAAGAATAAGCTCCATCCCTACCTCTATGGCCACTTTGTTCATGACCCCATTGGGCAATGACAGGAGTGGCTGGGAAAAGAGGCTGAGCATTAGCCACAGACTGGGTCATCTTATCCACTTGATTATTAAACTCTTCCTCTGTTGAAGCCACCCTCTGGTGAGAATTCATGTGGTACAGAAATATGTTCAGGTTTTTTGCCCACTCAAAAAGGTCTATCCACATAGCTCTTCCCCAGACCTCCTTGTCACCAATTTTCCAATCATGTTCATTGCAAGTCCCTGACCATCCAGCCAAACCATTGGCAACAGCCCATAAATCAGTGTACAAATGCACCTCTGGCCATTTCTTCTTCCAAGCAAAATGAACAACTAGATGCACTGCTCGAAGCTCTGCCCACTGGGAGGATTTGCCCTCACCGCTATCCTTCAAGGATGTCCCAGAAGAGGGCTGCAGTGCCACTGCTGTCCACTTTCAGGTGGTACCTCCATATTGTGCAGAACCATCTGTAAACCAGGCCCGAGTTTTCTCATCCTCAGTCAAATGATTGTAAGGGACTCCCCAAGAGGGCAAAGCTGTGGGCTGGGAAAGGGAAGGTAACATGACAGGGGTGATGACCATCGGCATTTGAGCTACTTCCTCATGTAAGTTACCTGTGCCTTCAGGACCTGCTTGAGCCGTATCTTGTATATACCACTTCCACTTTATTATGGAGTGCTGCTGTGCACATCCAACTTTATGGTTTTGTGGGGCAGACAACACCCAGCTCATGATAGGCAACTCAGGTCTCATGGTAACTGGATGGTCCATGGTTAAGAGTTCAGTCTCTACTAAGGCCTAGTAGCAAGCCAAAAGCTGCTTCTCAAAAGGGGAGTAGCTATCTACAGAGGATGGCAAGGCTTTGCTCCAAAATCCTAAGGGTCTGCATTGTGATTCCCCTATAGGGGACTGCCTAAGTCTCCAGACAGCATCTCTATTTGCCACTGAAACTTCCAGCACCATTGGATCTGCTGGATCATATGGTCCAAGTGATAGTGCAGCTTGCACAGCAGTCTGGATCTGTCACAGGGCTTCCTTTTGTTCCAGTCCACAATCAAAACTAACATCTTTTCTGGTCACTTGGTAAATGGGCCTGAGTAGCACATCCAAATGAGGAATGTGTTGTCTCCAAAATCCAAAGAGAGAAACTAAGAGTTGTGCCTCTTTTTTGGTTGTATGAGGAGCCAGGTACAACAACTTATCCTTTACTTTAGAAGGGATATCTCGACAGGCCCTACACCACTAGACACCTAGAAATTTCACTGAGGTGGAAGGACCCTGTATTTTTGTTGGATTTATCTCCCATTCTTTCTCATGTAAATGCCTTACCAATAAATCTAGAGTCTTTGCTATTTCTTGCTCAGTAGGTCCTATCAACATGATATCATCAATATAATGGACCAGTGTGATGTCTCATGGGAGGGAGAGATGATCAAGTTCCCTGAGGACAATATTATGACATAGGGCTGGAGAGGTGATATACCCCTGAGGCAGGATAGTGAAGGTATACTGCTGGCCTTGACAGCTGAAAGCAAACTGTTTCTGGTGGTCCTTACTAATGGCAATTGAGAAAAAAGCATCTGTCAGATCAATAGCTGCATACCAGGTACCAGGGGAAGTGTTGATTTTCTCAAGCAATGATACCACATCTGGGACAGCAGCTGTAATTGGAGTCACCACCTGGTTAAGGTTACAATAATCTACTGTCATCCTCCAAGATCCATCTGTTTTTGGCACAGGCCAAATAGGAGAGTTGAATGGGGATGTGGTGGGAATCACCACCCCTGCATCCTTCAAATCCTTGATGGTGGCACTAATCTCTGCAATACCTCCAGGAATTCCGCATTGCCTTTGATTTACTGTTTTGCTAGGCAGGGGCAGTTCTAGAGGCTTCCACTTGGCCTTTCCAACCATAATAACCCTCACTCCACAAGTCAGGGATCCAATGTGGGGATTCTGCCAGTTACTGAGTATGTCTATTCCTATTATGCATTCTGGAACTGGGGAAATAACCACAGAATGGGCCCAGGGACCCACTGGACCCATGGTGAGATGGACCTGAGCTAAAACTCCATCAATCACCTGACCTCTTTAAGCCCCTACTCTGACTGGTGGACCACAGTGATGTTTTGGGTCTCCTGGAATTAATGTCACCTCTGAGCCAGTGTCTAATAATCCCCAAAATATCTGATAATTTCCTGTTCCCCAATGCACAGTTACTCTGGCAAAAGGCTGTATGTGTCTCTGGGGAAAGGTGGGAGGAAGATTAACAGTATAATTTTTTGACAGTTTAATAGGATCCTTCCCCAAAGGGGCCTGGCCTTCTCCTCATTCAAGGGCTTCTGGGTCTGTAAACTGTCTCAAGTCTGGGAACTGATTAAGGGGCCATGATTCTCTGCATCTGTAATTTGAGTTAGGATTTTGTTCACTTGACCTAGAACTCTTCTGCTTATATAGATCCAGAAGAAATTTAGTGGACTGCCCATGTATTTCACTTCTAGGTAACCCATGATCTATTAGCCAACACCATAACTCCATGTGACTCAAACTATTCTGTGTGCTGCTTTGAATCTGTCTTTCATTGCGGTAACCATGCCCACCTTGCCTTTGGCGATTAAACAGCTGATA
>JAQZBX010047065.1:0-20585 GCA_029593785.1 Cabassous unicinctus | reverse complement strand
AGGGAGGGACAATTAAGCAGGAACTCAATTTAATGGGGCCTCATTACTCCTGTGTATTGGGCCACCTGAGTTGCGTTAATTATCAAGGATTTTTGCATGATAATCAAACAAAGCAAGTTGTAAACAGAAAAGCACTATGCAAATCAGAGCAATTAAGGCTCCTTAATAACCCTGCCTTGCTTACTCTTCCAGCTTTCCAGCTCCGTCCCTATTTAAAGCCTAGAACACAGATGAAGCCCTCTCTGTCCACCTAAGGGTGCCGTCTCCATTCTCACTGCTTTACTTTCTACTTGTCCTTTAGAGCCTCCCCTAGGGCTTTACCATGATATCCTGTTTTCCTGAATTTTGCATTATATATGTCTTCTCTACCTTTATATGGGGTTCTGTGTGACTATGGTGATTGTGTGATAGCACTGCCCTAATCACATGGTTTTATAATAACTGTTTTAGAGCCTATCTTCTTCAGCAATACCAAATACCCAAGGAATGTAAAGTCTTGTTCATTATAACACCAGCATTTAGCAAAATAATTGGCATATAACTAGCAATGAGTAAATATTGAATCAGTAAATGAGAAGGTGATTGAATAAGTGAACACAAGGGTGAATGAATAAACATTTTACCCTTGCTGCACACTGGAATTTTATTGTTTGCTTTCTCATACACTTTCTAGCATCTACTGTTCTAAATATAATTGGTATATATATGCTTGGCAGTTATTTTTTTAGGTGGCTGATTATTTCTCTACAAAAGAACCACTTTCTCTAGGGCTGTGTGGCCCAATCAGACTGCAAACAAAAATAATCTGCTCATCGAGAAACGCCAACAAGTATTATTCTAGAGACAGCCACTGCCCCAGCATGAGCTGAGTCCTTAATTCACTCTGACAGCTTCTTTTAAGTGGCCAAAGTGAATTGGAAACCTTCCCTTGAGACATTCATTGGAAAACACAGTTTGGATTAGTCTAATAACTGACTTCCAGAGCAAAGCAGCGAGGCATGCTTTCCTCTTTACAGATCAAGTAAACCTAGCACAGCTTCAGTTAACATTAGTAAGGATTCTCGGAGGATTGAGGCCAGCAACAGAACTGTTTTTACCTACAGGCTAGAGTACAAAAAACTTAACCTGGCATCCACATTTCTTTGTAGACTGGCCCTGATTTTCCCAATTATTGAAAACTCTTGGTTAAATCCCACAACATTTCTAAGGAAGTAGTGACATCCGGGGTAGAGGGAACAGTTTGAACAAAGTTGGGAAAGAGAATTATGTTCAGCAAATTAGGAATAGTTCATAAAGTATATAAGTGGGAGGAAGTAATGATAAAATAGGTAAATGATGGCTTGATTGTGAAGGGTCTGGTGTATTAGATGGAGGGCGATTCATTAAAATTTATAGGTTATGGAGAGCAAAAACAAAAATTAAAAAAAAAACTATTTTTGGCAGAGAGAAGCCCCTAAAATGTTTTGGATGTTGAAGAAACAGATATCAGAAAATGGAAGGAGAGGGCCCTCTTAGATCATAGCAAAATATTTTGTAATGACACATGCTCAACTGATTTTTAACAAGGGTGAAAGGCAATTTAATGGAGGAAGCATAATCTTTTTAACAAAAGATGCTAGTGCAATAGGGCACTATAACAATTGGGCATCCATAGGCCAAAAAAGTACCTTGCTCTAAACCTCATACCTTATTCAAAAATCAGCTCAAAATGGAACATAACCTTAAATATAAAACTTTTAGAAAAAAAGGAGAAAATATTTGGCTCTAGAGCTAGTATAACAGTGGACAGCAAAATCACAATCAACAAAGACAAAAATGATAAATTGGACCTCATCAAAATTAAAAATTGTTACTTTTTGAAAGCTCATGTAAAGAGGAAGAAAAGACACCTACAGGCTGGGAGAAAATATTTGTGAGACTGATATTTGACAAAGGACTGATATTTAGAATACGAGAAGAGCTCTCTAAATTCATCAGTAAAAATCAATCTAATTAGAAAATGGGCAAAAAAAGAGGTATTTCACGGAAAAGGATTTAGATAACAAGCTCATGAAAAGATTGTTCGACATCATTAACAAGGAGGGAAATGCAAACTAAAACCACAGTGAGGTACTACTACACACCTATCAGAATGACTGAAATTAAGATACATATCTACATATATATTGACAACACCAAAGGCTAGTGAGGATACAGAGAAACTGGATCACTTATACATTGCTGGCAGGTATGCGTAATGGTACAGCTAATCTGAAAAACAGTTTGGCATTTTCTTTTAGAACTAAACATGAAATTTTCATATGACCCAGAAATTGCATGTTTGGATATTTACCCCAGAGAAATGAAAACTTATGTTCACACAAAAACCTGTACATGAATATTCATAGTAGCTTTATTTGCAATAGTTAAAAACTGGAATCAGCTCCGGTGTCATTCAACAGGTAAATGGTTAAGCTTTGTTACATATCATGGAATATTACTGGGTAATAAGAATGAACAAACAGCTTAGGTGAATCTCCAGGGAACTAAGCTGAATAAAAAATGTCCATCCTGAAAGGTTACATTTATAGGGTTCCATTTTTAACAACAAGTACTTAGAAATGGAGGACAGATCTGTGGTTAGGGATTGGCAACAGAGCCTGGGTCCGGGTGGTAGAGAGTTGAAGGTGGTTATAAGGGGCAACATGTGGGATACTTGAGAGGTTGATACTGTACAATATCTTGATCGGTGGTGGGTACATCAACCTACAAAGGTGATAAAATTGTATAGCACTCAATACACACACATGCATAAAGTGGATTTCATCAATATCAATATCCAGGTTGTGATGTTTAATATCATTTTGCAAATTGTTACCACTGGGGAATATCGAGCAGAGCATACAGGGAATGGTTTTGTAGTATTTCTTACAGTTGTATGGTTTTCTACAATTACCTTCATCCAAGCTTCAATTTAAAAATGTCACTCCCTGTTACTTGGAGGGCAGGCCATCTGCCCACTGAGCCTGTAGCTGTACAGGAAGTGGCTAGCAGGAGTCAAGGTCAGAGTGTGTTGGTTTCTATCAGCTGACTTTAAGAAACATTAAGAAAAAAGTGATAAGCTTGGTTAGTAATTGGCTAGTCTGCAAGCAGGAAAAGAGACAGACAGTTCAGAAATCTAGACACCTTTAAAGATCAGCAAAATGACTACTTCTAGACCCCAAGCAGAAAGAAGATTTCAAAAGCCTTTGATTGACAAAGATTCATGAAGACTCAGCATTTCTCCAAAATGTAGTGCCTCAGCCTGTGTTCTCCTGAAAGCAGAGCATGAAATAAAAATTTATGCTCATAGGTCTTATCTGATTGGAAGTGAAAGACCAGGTTAGACATGCAGGGAGAGGGAAATCCCTTCCAAGAACAGGTAATCATGTTGGCCACTGCTGTGGGTGACAGATGCCCAGTCATGGCAAGGCCTCTGAGAAGCCTTATGTAATGAGCCTTAGAATGCTCACCCATTAAGATGAGTGAAAGGTAAGAAGCAACAAAATTGGTCAGACTTCAGAATTGTGTCCACTAGCACATGTGATTACTGGCATGGGTAATTGACTAGAAACCAGTAGATCATAAGCCTCCTAATTTTGAGGGTAAATTATATTAAAAACTACAATGAAGAACCAAAAAAGACTTTGTCTAAGACCTAAAATAGCCTTTATGGTCCAATAGTGCACCATCAGAAGTGGCTTTCACTGTTTTATAGCAACTTTGCAGGCCAGAAATATGGGCCCTGGAGGACAGCAGACAAGGAAAAAACCTCCTAAAGGATAGAATAAGGACCAGTAGAGAACAAGAAGCGATGGGGTTTCTTCCAGAGAGCAGAAGCACCGTTTAATCAAGAAATGTCTCCTATTCTTGGAGTAGAGGTCCTTCATTAAGCCTGCCCATAAGGATTTCTGAATTGTTACACATCAGGGCCTGCTATGAGTCTCCCACTCTTCCAAATTCTAATTGAGAATTCCTTTGCAGATGAGGAGGTTGGGGGAGTAGATAATGTCCTCTTTATGAATTACTGAACCATAAGTGGATATACTCACACCTGAAGGAGAAACTGATCATCACCTTGAGATGCTAGACTTTGATTGGGATGCGGTGGAACATGAACCAACATGGATTGGCTCTCCTAGGGAATGCATGAGAGGTTTTCCATGGGAAAGAAAAGTGAAAGAGATGGTTTTGCAATGACCATGAGGGAAGACAGAGAGAACTTTCCAGGCCTTTCCCTTCTTCTTGGGCACACAAATAGACTATATTTTCCAGCCTTCCCTGAAATTAGATGGGACTGATACCCAGCCAATGGAATGTGAGTGGAAGTGACTTGCTTCATTTTCAGGCCTGATCCATTGGAAAAAAAAAAACAAAAAAACAAACCATAGATATTTCAGTTCTCTCTCTCCATCTGTTAGCCACATGGAGAAATTTCAAAGAATTTTGATGTAGGTGGGGCCAAAGATGAAGAGATTGGTCCCAAAAGTCTTCAGAGATACATAGGGTCTTTGCAAACCTACATTGAATCATGATGTAATCACATTAAGTTCCTAAAATTCCAATATTATTTATCAATTACTGTGATAGGCAGAATTTTAAAATGGCCACTGTGATTTCTGATCCTAATCTCTACAACTTTGGGTAAACTCTCCTTGAGTGTGGCAGGATCTGTAACTAACTCCTAACAGACAGAAGATGGCAAAAGTGATGGGCTGTCACTCCAACAATCATTTTACATTAAATGGCAAAAATGAAGAAACTTTGCAGATGTAAGTAAAGTTTCTAATCAGTTGATTTTATATTCATCAAATGCTATCCTGGGTGCCCATGACCTGATCAGATGAGTGCCCTCTATAAGAGGGCCTACATGCCAAAG
Source organism: Cabassous unicinctus (assembly GCA_029593785.1). Lineage (NCBI taxonomy): Eukaryota > Metazoa > Chordata > Mammalia > Cingulata > Chlamyphoridae > Cabassous > Cabassous unicinctus. Next base: position 15,688 of record JAQZBX010047065.1, on the reverse strand, counting down.
ATGTGAAGCATCAGTGGCTTTCTCTATCTCTGCTCTTGGCAATAGGAGGCATTCTGCCATGCATTCTGGAGCCACAGGTGATGAATTCTGCCAGCAAATTGACAGAGCTTGGAAGCAGATCCTTCTCTAGTTGAGCCTAGAAATGAGGCTACAGCCTGGCTGGCACCTGGATTTCAGCCTGGTGAGACCCTGAGAGAGGACCCAGCTAAGCTATGCCCAGACTTCCGACTACAGAGACTGAGATAATGAATGTATGTTGCTTTAAGCCACTGAATCTCTGGTGTGTGTTATTCAACAATAGAAAACGAATACAGTTCTCTGGCCTTAATTATTTTTTGATTAAAACATATCACTAGATATGTCAAAGCCAAGAGTATGTCTGCATATCTCTTAAAACATAATTTTAAGATAAAATATAAAATATAATTAACTAGTTTTTATTTATAGCTGCTCATATTTTAACTTATTTAAACCCATGTAAATAGTATATTAGTTATGGTAACACTGGCTATTCTAAAAGATAAATCCCCAAATCTCAGAGAATTAACAAAGTAAAAGTTTATTTTTTCTTGTAAAACATTCCAAAAATGGACAGTCTCCAGAAAGTCACTTTGTGCAACTGTCCTCCCTGCATTCAGGACAATTTCCTTCCAACTTGTAATTCTGTGGTCTTCAGCATGTAATTTCCAAAACCACCTGGGTGACCACCTCCATTTAAGCCAATCAGTGGTCAACGTGGAGAATCGTCCACGTGAAGACCCTGGGCGTCCCACCTTGAAGCAGTACCCATCACTCTGTCTGCAATTCCTTTTACTACAACTTACGTCCAAGGCCATGCCTGATTGCTAGGAACTTGAGAAATACAGTTAAGCCAGTTTGGTGATCAACTAATATTCTATTACAAATAGAGAAAGGTTCACTGGCACAAATAGAAAACCATAACAATTCATAAGTCAAAATTATTTGTGAAAATAAACACAATAAATGATTCATCTCACCTGAAATCCTGAGGCCCAACTTCACCTTGATGGAGCAAAGTGACCCTTAAAATTCTTTCTTGGTTCTGGTTGCCCTGAGACTCATTTCCTCAACCCTCATGCATTAAGTGAGTTGAAATACTACATTTTTTATTTAGATTGAGCCCTTTCTCTGACGATAGGTCAACCAATCACCCCCTCCCCCCTCCAACCACAACTTTAAACCACTCTCCTCCTCCCATGATCTGCAGACATGTGTGGGAAAGCACCGGTGAACTGCAGTGGTTCTCAACCGGGACAACATTTGGCGATGTCTGGGGACATGTTTTGGTTGTCACACCTGAGGAGGGGGAGGTTTACTACCATTTTCTCTTGGGTAGATGCCAGGGATGCTGTTCAACGCCCTACAATGCACAGTACAACCCCTCAACAAAGCATTAACACACACCCCAATAGCAATAGTATAGTGGCTGGAAAATCCTGCTTTAGAATAAATAGCAAATGCCTTGTAAATCCCTGATAGCATTTATTCATACAGAAAAAAGTTCTATGTGCAGTGAAGCAGAAGTGAATTTTATCTAAAATTTTACCTAAAACTCTTTCCTCATGGCACCTATGTTTTGGCTTATTACATATGCGGCCCTGTTAAACTCCACAAAATTTAGGTTTCTCTCCTCTGAAGTAGAGGTCAGTGCATCTCATGGGACAATGTGTGGAGTATCAATGAGGCAATATATGAGTAACAGGATGTTAAACTGATACTCTTCACACTTCATGAGGCATGAATGCAACAGATGCTACATTCCAAAGTGTACTGGAGACAGAACATCAAGAAAAAATAACTGGTTGCATGAAACAAAATACGGATATAAAAGGGTGAATGGGGTGGTGATTCAGGAAAAGCCTTGGGCTTGGTGAGAGTGTAGAGAGGTGGGGACATAATGAGAAGGCTCTCACAGCACAGTCGGGTTGGCATGTGCCCCTGCATTGGGATGAGAACATAGAATGGTGCTGACCCATGTCTGAGAAAGTGGTAGCAGACGTAGGCTGCAGGGTGGAGAGCCGAATGTGGGCATTGCTGTATTCCTGACAGTCAATCAGAGATGCATGGAGCTTTGGGCCATATGATGTAGGATGGGAGCCTGGCATCGTTTTGAAAGGAGTCCCCTCCAGGAGGGCAATCTGTCAAGATGATACACCCCAAGAGTCATGGAGTGTGGGGTTTTCTGTTAGGGAAAAGACAGATGGGTGATTTGGGAGGGGACAACCAATGGAGGGCATATCGTGGAAATTGTAGTGCCAAGGTCTCAGCAGAGGAGTAAAGCATTCAGAAAAGAAAGAGCAAGCTCTGAGCATCTGTCAATCCTGGACAATATCAGATAGGAACGTTTTATTCCCCTTCTACCCTCCACCTGCTTTACATTGGTGGGGTCAGAAAATTATTTCATGAGTATGACGGAGAAGAAATGCTAAGTGGGAAAAAGGGTAGAGGAATTATACCACTATCTCTTGCCTTAAGTGGGCAGCTCAAAGCCAATGCCAACTTATAGAGGACAAAAGATTTAAAACTAATCCAAGTTCAATAGTCAGGATAGAATAGGCCATAGCAGGTGAGAAATAAACCCCACAATCTCAGCCAAGCCACATGACAAATCTTTATTTTGTGCTCATGAAACATGCCCATCTTTCGACTGTGTATATTGATGTGTGTGAGGGGTATGGGGTCCCTGTTCTACATACACAGAACCCCCCACTGACTGGGACTCCTCTGTCCCATCACAGCTATCTCAGCAAATAACTTGCTGCGCTTTTGAGGCACAACAAAAGAGAGCTGGACTGTCACAAAAGGGCCTTTAAAAACTGGCCTGAACATGGCTGAAACCACTTCTTCTGTATCCCAACTGCCAGGATTCAAGATCATGGTTACAAATCTCATCACAATGGAATGCTATTTTCCTGTGTGCCCATGAGGGGAACTGGATAAAACACTAGTAAGCCTTAAACTTTCCGAGTTATATTTAACTGGGACTGGACAGTTTCACTTGCTGACTTGAGACCGTGCTTGCAACTTACAGCCATTAAAGGGAAAGGAATTGTGGAAAGACAGTGGAGCAGGAAGCTCCAGGACTCTGTCCCTTCACCACAGCAACTATTAACCAGGTAGGAACTGTCCACATCAAATATTTTGAAACTCTGGGGTCCTGTAGAACATGGGATAGCATCCAGGAAAGAACAGGAGCAAGAGGCTGGTAAATCATGGTAAATACCAGTAAATTGCTGTGTTCGTGCATTGTGTGTTTCTAGAAAGAATATGGGTGTGTGTTCTTTGTAGGAAAATGTAGAAAATACTGAAAGTACAAAAAAAGAAAGAAAAAAAGGAGGGAACCAGTAAATGAAATAAACAGCTCATTTTATGGATTTGGTCCATTGCTGAACATGTCATACAAACAATACAACACAACTAAACAGCTTTTGTGCTTCCTGAGTTTTCTTGTTTGACACAGTAGAGTGTGTGCGGCTCATAAAAGGAATACTGTGTTTTGTTTTGTTTTAAATCTTCTTTCTGTGCAGAAAACCCCTGGTCTCTTCCACTCCTTCCCTCTCCTCTGCCCTCCTCTCCTGGTCCTTCCCCTTTCCCCCGAGTGATAAGACACAACGTGCTCTCCTCCTCCATAACTGTCGCATCCTGCTGGACCATTGCACAGTTTCCTCTGGAATGGCTAAGTTTAATCTCTCTTCCCGCTTACATTGGTCTTAGCTGAAAAGTGGGAGCATTTCCTTAGGAGACCAGGTACAAAACTCTTACTTGTGCTCAGGATTTCTGGGAAAGTGCCCAGAAAAGGAAACTTCAATCTAATAAATGGAGAAAGAGAATATTCCGGGAATAAGAGATTGACCAAAATAGAAGCCAAAAAACTTGGTTCTAGAGAAAGCTCAAGGATTAGACTCCATGGGCTGTCAAAAGCATCAGCAGCAGTGCTCACTAACTTCTCTCACACACCAAGGAGTCAACAAGCATTACTTCACGACTCTTCTCAACACTCCTTTAATGTAGATATTATTATTTCAAGGCTTGCACACAATAAAATTGAGACCCCAGAAGGTTAAGTGAGTTTGTCAATGCTGGGCAGCTGTGTGTAAGATGACCAATGGATCAAACTCTCCTCATTCCCACATCATTCCTTTTCTCCTCCCCAGCCCTCTCCTGTGAAGGCATCCTAGGTCAAAATCTCACAAATTAGAGTCTGGAAACCCTCATCTACCCTCCCACCTTCAGCTAGCTCCCTAATACCCTTAAGGCCCCTTTTGCCAGAGGGGAATAGTAACTTCTGGTGCTTTCAATAGAATTTGTGCAGGAAGATTTTAAGTGCTGGTCAAGCAAAATATTTAGTGTAAAAAGCCCAAAACAAAGCTAAATGTAAACATTATTATATTGACTGCTTTAAGTGTTTTCTGAAACAATATAAGCTATAAATAAATAGGTGAAATGATAGCAGCCATAAAAATAACACAGATCACTAAGAATAGTATAGTGCTGTGTTTTGTAAACCAATGCCTCATGAAGTCTAGATCCTTGAAATTATCCATTATACAATTTTAAAAGTGGATTATATTATCATGTAATATGGGTAAATGGCCCTGTCTTAGAAATTCATGTTAGCATTATAAAGATTCTGAGAAGTCTGTTAAAATGATAGTTAAGTTGGCTTAATCTAGCACTTTCTAAACTCATTCAGTCACAGAACCATCTTTTCTGAATAATGAATGCCTGTGATAAAATATACAGGTATAAACGTCTTGCGAAAACTCATGGAAAATCCCACTAGAAAGCTATTTATTCTTCCTGCTTAGCCTCTTGTTCATGAAGTACCTGTAAGCTCTGCCACATATGCCCTCACACCAAAGCTAGGTGGAGGCTTTGAGATAAAGGTAGCTGAAGTCTGCATGCTGTCCATATTTCCCCAAGCCATGTGCCATGCTGTGTCCTGCTTTACTTCCCATTGGCTTCCTGACGCATCGGTCTTCTAGTTGGGCTATTTCCCTTGTCTCAGTTCTTGACCTTGCCCTTTGGATTTTCTACCTGGTTTGGAGTTTGCCCTCCAAATTTTGAGTCAGACATCCCTCAACGGTTTATTGACATATATGCTATCCAAAAATTCAACAAATCTTTACTGAGAGCCTGTACTGAGCATAAAGAGATGAATAAAATGGATGTGTAAATTCACATATTGTATGTTTATAAATTATAGCTGGACAAACAGGCTCCCATAAGATAGTATGCTGGCATTCTGGGGGGGGAACTATGTGCTGGCAAGGAAGAACATGCAATCTACACTTAGGAGTTAGGAGAAGATGTCAAGGAGGAAATGGCATGTTCTCTATACTATCGGGATATATAGGAGTATCTAAGTGAATGAATGTTGAAGTTGGGGGGAAAAGGAGTGTTTCAGACAATCACAGAGGTAAAAGTCTGGTGCTAAAGAAAGCATGACCTTAGAGAAACATAAATCAGTTCCTTCAGCTAGAGCATGGAAGTTGAAGGGCAGAGTGGCAAGGCATGAGCCTTCAGAGAAGAAGAGAGAAAAGACATGACTGGGCCAGTCCTCACCTAAAAGAGGAGTAGAATCATCAGCTTCCCCAGCCCTGTCCATCACTTTTACCTGGTCACATTCCTGCTCCTCTGCACAGCTGTTCAGCCCATCTCAGTCAAGGCCAGGTGCACGTTACGAATGGAGGCCTGGCTACTCAGGAGAAGCAGGGGACCGAAAATGTGGGATCTGGACAACAAACCCTTTGCTGGGCTCTCTCACCCACCATCTCATCTGATCCTGTAACTTAAGTATTAATATTCTGTTTATACCTGAGGATACAGAGGATGAGAGAGATTAAGTAACTCGTCCAAAAGGATATGTGGGTTGTAAAACACAGGATCCAAACACTGATGTACCAAAACCCACATTCTTTCTATTATGCAGTCTCACTTCAAAACATGTTTTCTTCCAGGTTGGTTTATTAGTAGCTTCAATAGTATGTGATGGGATCTAAAATTGATTAAATGTCTTCTTTGGACTAGGACCATTTTAAGGTATTTTATATTCATCATTTCATTTGAACCTAACAACAGTCTGTGAGATAAATATCATTATGCTTTATTTACTGAAGATAAACCTATAATACAGAGAAGGCAGTTTTTCTGAGTGGTTATTACATGGAGGAAGCAAGATTAGAATTCAGGTCCTTATAACTTTACATCTCCTGTTTTTTCCCATAACAACTCTGCCTCTAGGAAGTGCAACTTAATAAGTGATTGCAGTTGACTTTGCAGCTATTTGAGATGAAATACATTGAATGTTATAAGAGAAACAAAATGCTTTTTCTGTTATTTTTTGAACATGAAATTCCTTCCAGGAAAGATCTTTAGGTGTGCTGTGCAATTGTATACAAGTGTTCATTTCAGTACAAGAGATAAAAGTGCCAAAGACTCCTACATCTATCATGGGTTTATTTTATTTTATTTCAAGGTAGATAATGAGCATATCATTTATTCTAGGTGCTTTGGTTGATGACATACTAGTTGCCATAAAATCTGAAAAGTAAGATCAATTTTATGAGCAATTAAATGGGGTCTCTCTAGAGGTAATTAATTTTATGATGGAGGTTGAACAAGGTGATAGGCGAGTCTGTTTTAGATGCATTGATGATAGGGAGGAATAATGGCTCATCAGCTATGAAATGGTTCCAAATTATCTTTCCTCCAGGTCATTGTTTATATTTTTAGTCTACTGCCCTGCTTGTAATGTATCCTGTTACCCATGGCCATTTAGGGGAGCAATCCACCCTTGCTCTTGTGAGTATAATGGAAATCTGGACTGTTAGGAAACTGGACTTTCCTCTCCTAGACGATGTGTGTCCTATGATTTACAGTGGCAGGACCAATGAGGTCATTTATCAGTTGGTACTCTTTGAACTCTGGGGAAATTGATAGCAAAGAGATGCAAAACAGGTGTTTGGAGGTCATGCCCTGGTATGATTAATCTGTGCGTTCATTTGACAAATACTTATTGTGAATAATCTATGTGTCAGGCACTATCCTAGATATGGGGGATAAAAAGCAAAATAAGACAATTATTGAGGGGCTAGTAAATCTGTGATGGAAGCTAAGCTTTCCCTTGAGATGATTAAAAAATTAAATCCAATTGTTTTTTGCATGGACTTGACCATCTCAAAATCTAGTGGTTAAAATACATACTAGTCATGTGGCTTGCCTGCAGGCATGTCTGTTGACAATTCATGGCTTTGTCTGTAGAATGGTGCCCCCGTGTTGATCCATGAGAAAGCCTACCATATGGATGATTGCAAAGATATACCAGTTCCCAAGAGTAGAAGTCTAGACACTTCTTCCCCTTCCTTGGTACCATGGTATCACAGCCTCCGTGAAAGACATATTATGCACAAGCACTGGTTGTAAATCACATAGAGAAGTGATAGAGCAAGGTCAGCTTTAGTAGTGGGCATCTGTCTCCCATGGCCAGTGGGTCCCTCCTGTTACTCCCCACCGGGAACAGTAGGGTTAGCCAACACATGACACAAATGCTTAAGCAATGTGTAGACATTCACTGTGCATAGGAACAGGGGAGGACCACTCACCCTATAAGGAACAAGGTCCTGGACCCAGCATGGGCTCACTTCCTAGCCTCCAAATAAGGGAATGTTCTGGGCCCAGGGCTCAGTTTAGGGCAAGCCTAGAACAGAGTGGCAGGTTGAGTGATGGCTGATTCCCCCCACCCATGCTAACACAAAGAGAGCAAGTTTAATTATGACCACCAGAGACAGAATAACACATTCCCCTCTCCATAGTTTATAAAAGCACTGTCAATCACGTATGCCTTCTTTGTGAAGCTTCTTTCTCCCCTGAGTTTTCAGAGTACTCAATCTTTCTTCCTTATACTTCCCAGCATGAAGTAGCATGGGCAGAGCATGGGCCTCTGAATCAAACTGACTCAGTCAAACCCTACTGATCCTATTCCTAACTCTGTGATCTTATGCAAGAGATTTCACCCTTATAAGCCACCCCCCCTACCTTTTCTTTTCCATAATTAGGACTCTATGGTTGCAAGTGAGAAAAACCAAACCCAGATTGCTAAGAGGAAACCAAACAAGAAAGCAAAAACATGTAATTAGGTTGCATAACTGAAAAGTTAAGTGGTAAAAGGGATTCAAAACTCATTTCTGACCCCAGCAAAAGTCATTCATGACAATAGTCCTCGAGGCCCAGCAAAGCAGAGTTTTCATGAACCACACAGCCTTTGTTGTTCTTCCAACTAGACCAGAAGGAGTCTGTACTAGAAACACATCTTGCTGCACCTCTATTAAAACAACCAGTCAAGTAGAGCAGTCTGTGTCTAGCATGAAATTAAAGCCCATCTGTCTCTCAGAACACACCATGATGGACTTCTGTACATGTTTTCATGGCCTGGGTTTGGTAATCCAGGCTTCTGGCTTCAGGGTCTTCTACGAGGACTAACGACCATTTTGTTTCTGGTAATTGCTTGCATTATAGTTGGTGCCTTCGTTCAGTGTCTTAAACACAAGCACAGTCATTGTCAGACCAGATGATTCAACAAATTATTCTACAACCAAGAAACAGGAAAAAGTCACTCCAGCCCAACTATGGAGAACATTATCTGGACAACCTCATGATCAGCAGAAGCTTGGCAAAGATGGAGAGCTGGATACCATGAATAAATCCTTGCAGCCAGATATAACTAGACATTGCTGCAGAGAGGAAACTGAAAAAGAAGAAAGGAAAAAGGAAGAAAACAAAAATAAAACAAAAACAGCAGGCTTGACATGCTCTCAAATTGTAGCTGCCCTGGCACTTACTAGGCTTTCAGTGAGCCGCTGCATTCCTCCTGCCTCTTAGGAAAAACGCATTGAAATCCAGTAATAGTATTACCCCCACCTCTTGATAGAAATCCACAGCAGAGCAAACTCGCATTGTCTTGAACTTCCCCCAAATCAACTAACACAAGCCCCTGCTAATGCCCTCTTACTGGAAGCTCTCATGGTTTCCCATGGAGTGGGGTCTTCCTTGCTTCAGCAAGTCACAAACCCAACATTGCTGGGCTACAAGCTTGGTCCCTGCAGTCCTCGTACATGGACATTGGTGCCTTCACTGAGCACCCAGTCGATGTTAGCTACTGAGGGCTATTATGCGTAGGTTGATGCTTAACATCAATGGCACCACATGTAAAGATGCGGATTCTACTGTCATAGGGAAGCAGATTTACCAGCCTCGGTCCTGGCAGCATCTGGGGTAGCCCTATGAGACACTTTGGATCTATACTGTGGTTTTCTGGTTATACTTATGTTAATGGGACATAGTTTTGGTGGTAGAGTGCATGGTCTCCACAAATTAGAACTATAGGCCAGAAGGCTGATCTCATAAAGCAATCCTTCAACAGGAAGGAGATGGGTTCCCGCCCCTCTCTGTGGCTCTGTGTCACCTTCTCGCAGGTCTAGACTATCAGGACTTTACATAAATAGGCTCTGGGGTGAAGGCTGTTAAGGTTGCACCCACCACAGGGGCGGAATCTGTGAGTGGGGGAAACCCTAGAAAGTAAGCCATACCTTGAAAAGCAGATTATCAGTTTTTGGAATTTTGTGTTCACTTTTGGATTAATACCGACCTGTCAATAAACTCTCACTCAAATGTTCCATCCTGGTTATACTGAATGTCTATACTTGGTCCAGAGACTCAAAGGAAGAAGAGTGCCCCCTGATGCCTGTGCGGAGGTAGAGGCAAAAAGAAACTAGAGCCCCCAAGGAACGACATCTCTCAAGACAACTTTGAAGATGCTGGTTTTAAGTGTGCCTTTGCTGATCTTAAAGGAGGTGTGCCTTGAACTTTGTAGCTTCCCCTCATTGGGTAATTTGGTAATACATGGAAACAGATGAGGAAGGAAAATCCTGTGGCCTCCGGAGTTCACATAGAGTGAGCCCAGAAGGAGCCAGGAGTTGAGGGGAAGTTGAGTGCTTAAGTTAAAGTCACTCAATAACGCCAGACAATCCCACTTCTACCTGCCTCCCTCATCTTTGGACACCAAAATCACAGTCCAGATGCCCTCTGCCTTACTAACAACGAGCATATCTCTTTGGAAGCACTTTTGTCAATTCCTTTCTGCACTAATCTCCCTGCCTGTCATGCATAGGTAGCAAGTCATTGCAGAGTTATGATCCATAAGTCCTGAAATGTATAATGCAGTTTGAGCAAAGAAAATACTGAGAACTATTCGTTACCTACTGGGCAGGATTATGGAGTGCACTAGAGGTTTGAAATATTTAGGTGTCTCGGAACTACAGGTTAAGATTCATCAAGGTCAGCACAGCTTTTCTTCTCACAGTTTTAAGTAAAGCAAAGCCGTGGAGTTTCACCAGGAAGCAGCTTCTTTGACAGGATATTAAAATCAGTCACTCTTGCTGTCTCTGCTGCCCCTGAAAAAATTTTGCGTCTTCTATTTACAACAGTCTAACTGGTCCGTGTGGCCAGTCAAAGAGCTCAGAACACATTAGGGTGGACTTTGAAAGACATTTCAAATTGGGCTGAATTTGTGCTGTTCAGTAGGCATTTGTTTCACACCTGCTATTGCCGATTCTTGTGTTTAGACCTGTGAGAACCACGAGTGATATGTTGGCTGTGTGAACTTCTCTGAAGTGCTAGAGACTGTTGATAAGCCTGTGGTCATCCTTCCTCAATCCTTCCACATTGCTCACTCGGCATATCTATTCTGTCCCAAGGTCTGGCAGCTGTGGATTTACAGTATCCTTTCATTTCTGCATAACACTGTCCCAACTCTAAAATAAACCACACATTCAGCCACTTTCCTCTCCACTGCACACACCCTGGTCTCAGCCACTGTTCTCTTTTCTAGAGGATGGCAAAGCCTCCCACCTGCCCTGCCTGTTGCCATCCTGTTACCCTGGAGCCCTCATTTGTCACATAGTAAGCTAGACTCAGTTCAACTACAGAGCAATTTGATTCATGTCAAATCACCAGTGGCCCAGCACAGAAGAAGGGGTCTTTCTTCCCTTTTCTGGGGAGAAATATTATTTACTTCAGCTACTATCTTTATAAAGAATGCTGGGCCTGTGATTATGATCAGGACTATATTTAAAAAGCAAAAAAACCCCACAAAAACACCTGACATTGTCAAGAGAGAAATTAGTAAATAGAAGCAGGTCTGATGCTAGCCCTGATGGAATTGCCACATTTTGACTTCAAAATATATTTAAAAATCCAGTTGATATGTCTGAGCAGATGGAGAATTTCAGTAGAGAGATGAACCTAAGAAAGCAACCAAATGAAATGCTGGAAATGAAAACTATCATATCATTTCGAGGACTTAAAAGCAGTCTGCACAAAATTTAAATGAAATAATTAGAATATGCAAATTCAGAGTCAGAAATTAGAATACGTGTTACTAGGAGCAGGGGAGTTAATGCTTAATTGATACTATTAAGTAAAATAAAATGGCTGCCTGCACTGGGTGTTGCAGGAGGGATCCTTTTCTCGGAAAGGATTTTCCAGAACACTAGGACAATTCACCTGTGGTGGGAGAAAATTAAACAGTGGAACACCCTCTACAGAAGTGCAGACAAACAAGCAACACTTGGAGATAAGCCAGTTTCAGTCCAGAATGGACAAGCACACCATACTAATCAATGCATATCTGCTCTCAGCTCTCTAGGAACCACCTGTGCAAATTGGAAACATAACCAATCAGAAACACATATCTTAGGAAGGGGGCTTTCCACAGAAAGCAACCCAAATAAGGCAAAGCAGTTTAGATATCCAATCAGAATATTTCCTCACTTGCGTCCATGTTTGCCCTATATATAAACTTCCCCTTTCCACGCCTCAATGGAGCTCCTCTCCAAATACGATTTGGATGCTGCCCAATTCATGAACAATAAATTGCTCAAATGAACTCCCATAAATAATACCTCATCTAATATTTCATTTTAACCATACAGAGTTTCTGTTTAGAGTGATGTAAAAGTTTTGGTAATGGAGGCTGGTGATGGTAGCACAATATTGTGAATATAATTAACACCACTGAGTTGTATACTCAAAAGTGGTTTAAATGATAAATTGTATGCTGTATATATGTTACCAGAATAATTTTTTTTTAAACTCATCAAACTGTACAATGCAAAGAGTGAACCCTTATGTAAACTATGGACCATAGTTGCCTCAAATTAGTTAAGTTGGATTTTTAAATTTGGGTCCAGGTGGAGAACAGGTGTGACAGAATGAGGGTCTGAAGCCATAAAGCATGAGAAAAGTTAGTTTATTACTCATGGGTCCCAGGGAGAGAGGGGTGTCACAAGGGGTTGACGGGAAGCGTGATTAGCTTGGGGGGCTCGATCAGAGGGTGGGACGCACACAGGCAGAGCTAGAGGCACCCATGGCTTGTGGCCCAAGGGTGGCGGTTAGTAGATTTCCCATGGAAGTCAAGGATTGTTTAGTTTAAACCAAAGGCATAAGAAAGGTAAGGGGACTGGGGGTTGAGGCTGTGGGGATGGTTAGCTTATCATTTGAGTGAGGCATGTGGGTAGTGAGGGTGCTGGCTACAGTTGTGGGTTTGAGCTCAGGGGGCATTTATGCCCCAGGGCTAGAAAGCTGTTCATTAGCTAGGCCGCAGGTTAGTACTGATGCAAGTGGCTTAGCCAAAGTGAGACGGATGCCGAGGCAGCACACAAAAGTGCTGATAATTATGACAATAGTTAATAACGTAACTACAATATTTGTTCATCAATTGTAACAAAGGAATCACACTGATGCAAAAAGTTAACAATAGGGAAAACTGGGGAGAGGGGAGTAATATGGGAGTTCTGCACTTTCTGCATATTTTTCCTGTAAACCTACAGCTGTTCTAATAAAAAAAATTAACAACAGATTGGACACAGCAAAGAAAAGGATCACCCAGCCTGAAGACAGGTCAGTAGACATTACCCAAACTAAACACAAAAAGAAAATAATTAAACAAAAACAGGCACTGATGTCCAAGACATTTGGACTATTAATGATCTAGCTAGCATCTAACACATGAAACTGGAGTACCGGAAGGAGAGATGAAAGAGAATTGGGGGGGCGGGGGGTCTGATAATTTCATGAAATTTTTGAAAGACATCAACTCACAGAACAAGGTGCTCAGCAAAATAGAAGCAAGATAGATAGAAAGTAAATCACACATACATAGACATATATATATCACAGTCAAACTGAAATATATGTAATGTGCTGAAAGAAAAACAAGCCGTCCTAAAATTACTTATATACCAGAATGATTCCTCAATAAAGGAATAAAAAGTAAAGATATTTTCAGATAGAGAAAAGGTGAGAAAATCTGTCCACCCCTGACCTAAACTACAAGAATGCTGAAAGAAAGTATTTGGTCTAAAGGAAAATGATACCAGATGAAAGCCAGGTCAGCAGGAAGGAATAAAAAGCATCAAAAAGGTTAATATACATTTTTTTACCTTTATCATATATATAAAATATACTTACATATACACACATCTGGATATATGCATAAACATATATACACACCCATACATATGCATCTGTAATTTATTTAAACACTATTGATTGTTTAAGGCTCTGAGTCGCTAGCATTTTTAAAGGTAAAATGCATGACAGTAAGGACACACTTGGTGGGAGGACAGCCAAGACGTGGGTGAGGTGAGCAAGGCACCTAGGGCACAAATATTAAGGAGGTTTTCACACCCAGGGTCACCCTTGTATCCTAAGTCCTTTACCCTCCTCACCCTTGCCCTGACCATGGGTGGGAGGGGAAATCAAAGTAAACTATTATAAGACTCTTAACATATTCTATGAAGCACTTTAAGTGATAAGTTAAACATACATGTTCCAAAAACTGGAGCAACCATTAAAAAACTTAAGAGAGAGAAGGAATAATTCACTGAGATAAAATCAAATAACAAATAATTCAAAAACAGAAGTAATGGAGAAGCAGAGAAAAAAATAAATAAATAAAACAAATGGATAAATAGAAAACAAATAGCAAGTTGGTGGAATTAAGCCCAAACATATCCATATCTACATTACATATAAAGAAACTAAAAATTCTGGTTAAAAAGTAAATGTAAGACTGTACACAAAGCAAGATCCAGCTACAGGCTGTTAACAAGAAACTTAAATATAAAGACAGACAGGTTTATGATAAAAGGATGCGAAAAGACATACAGTAAAATCATTAAGAGAGAATAAGATGGTGTGGCTAGATATATATAGGCGGAAGATGGCATCGGTTTAGGTGGGCACTCACCATTTCTCTCCCGGAGGATGGCTGATTGGGGGCAGGATCCTGCCCGGGTGGTCTGTTCTGGGAGCCTGTGGAGCGAGAACCTCGGGGACATCAATCTGGAGGGAGCTGGACAGCGAGGTGGACTGCTCAATATAAACTCGTGAGTTTTTTACCCCCAGCTGGAAATCATGGACGCAGAGGGCTAAGCCCCACCCTCCTGGCAACCCGGTGAGAGGGAGCACTCTCTGAGAGTGGGAGGGTCCTGGCAAAGGGTGAGAGGGGTTTTTTCTGTCAGTTTTGCTGCCTGGACCCCCTTGCAGCTTTTTGGGAGCAAACCAGCCAGCTAGAAGTGGTGCTGGGCTGAGGGGAGAGGCGTATCTGCTGATGAAGCCTGATATACCTAACAGCTGTGGGACACAGAGGCTTGGCTCAGGAGGGGGTGGAGCCAGCCAATTATCTAGTTCCGCACTGAGTATCAGTCTCAGCTGCCCTGGAGGGGTCAGGCAGTGGGAAGTGTTTGATAAGTTTCCACGAGCTTATTTAGGGTCCCCTCGGTGGAGCAGGTGGTCCAGAAGAGGTCTTCTTTTGGGTCCCTAATTTCTTCAAAAAAAAATTTTTTTTTTTCAACTTAATTTAATCTCTAAAATCTGCCTCAAAACCTGCTGAGACAAGGCTGCAGGTTAATTGATTGAGGAATGCAGGCTGAGAGACTCCACAAGGGCCCAAGAAGGAATACTGTTCTTCCTTAGCTTCGTTTGACTGCTTGCTTCTGTGTTTGTTTGGTTTTTCTTTGTTTGTTTGTTTCTTGCTTTTCTTTCCTCTTTCCTCCCCACCCCCGACCCGACTTTTTTTTAAAATCAGGTGCTGCTAGCTTGTTTCTTCTTTGCTGTGTTTCTTCTTCCTTGATTTTCCATTCTCTGTGTATAGTGATTTTGATTCCAATGCTATCTCTTTTTCTTCCTTCATCTTTCCACCTTCTGCTTTCTGTTGTGGTTCTTACATTCCACATTTTCCAATAGTCCTTAACTTCACAGGTTTCGATTTCTATCTTGTTTATTCTGTTTTCTTTTCTTTTCTTTTCTTTTTTAATTAACTTTTTCCTTTCAGCCCTTTCTTTACTCTTTCCCTCTCTCCTCATCATTCTGTCCTTTTAAGTCATTCCATATACTTTTCTCTATTTGGTTTTCCAGTCCATTGTAAGTACTCCACTTTGCCCCCTTATTACTCTACACTGCCTACATGAGTTAAATATTCATTTTACTAAGTCTGATATGGCCCCTCTTCTATATTTTATCACTATTACTATTATCCTTTTTCCTTCTTACCTCTTTTGATTCCTCTGGCCCTAATCTTTTTCCTTCAAAGGAACATAGAAAAAAG
>JAQZBX010047064.1:0-20582 GCA_029593785.1 Cabassous unicinctus | reverse complement strand
GGAGAAGCAGATGTTAATAGGCAAAGAAAGAAGAGGGATACCTGTCTCACACCATATTCAAAAATTAACTCAAAATTCTTAAAAGACCTAAATATAAGAACCAGGACTACAAAATGATGAGAAAAAACATAAAGAAACATCTTCAGGACATTGTGTTAGGCAATGTTTTATTAGACTTCACACCTAAAGCACAAGCAACAAAAGAAAAAATAGCTAAATGGGATCTTTTGAAAATTAAAAACTTTTGTGCATCAAAGGAACTTATCATGAACATAAAAAAGAAAACCTAATCAATGGGAGAAAATATTTGGAAATTACATATCCAATAAGAATTTGATATCTACAATACAAAAAGAAATCCTCCAATTCTGAAGTAAAAGGACAAACAACCCATTTAAAAATGGGCAAAATACTTGAATACACATTTCTCCAAAGAAAATATATAAATGGTCAAAAAACACATGAAAAGATTCTCTTTAGTTATTAAGCAAATGCAAATCATAACCACAATGTGATACCATTTCACAACCAATAAAATGACAACTATTTTAAAAATGGAAAGTTACAAGTGTTTGAGAAGATGTGGAGAAATAGCAACATTCATTGTTTGTGGGAATGTAAAATAGTGACAGTTGCTGTGGAAGACTGGCAGTTCCTCAGAAATGAACCTGCAATCTCACCTCTAGGTAAATATCAAAATGATTTGAAAACAGGGCACACCCAATGTTCATAGTGGCATTATTTACAGTTGTTGAAAGTTGAAAATAACCCAAGTGTCCATCAACCAATGAATGGATAAATAAAATGTGGTATATATGTGAAACAGAGTATTTTTCAGCCATTAAAATTAATGAAGTTCTGATAAATGTGACAACTTGGATGAACCTTGAAGACCTCATGTTGAGTAAAATAAGCCTTATACAAAAGAAAAATATTGTTTGAAATAAATAAAATAAGAAAATGCAGAATCAGAATCTAGAATATGGGTTATCAGTGTCTGAGGTGAGGGTAGGGAATTAGGAGTTAAGGGTTAAATTGTAGAGTACTAGTAAGGTAGATGGTAATATTTTGGTAATGGATGGTGGTGATAGTAACACAACATTGTGAATTTAACTAACAGCACTCAACTTTAAATATATGAATATGATGAAAAGGAGATATTTTAGGTTGTTTATCTGTTCAAAGAATAATTTAAAAAACAAATGAATGTACCTTGTAAACAGAGAACCCTATTGTGAATGATGGAATATGGTTAATAATACAATTATAAAACTGTTCTTTCATGAATTGTAACAAATATACTACATTAATGGAAAGTGTTAATAATAAGTTGGTATATAAGAACTTTATATTTTATGCATGATTTTTCTGTATAACTAAACTTCTCTAATTTAAAAAATCAATATGTGAGAGGTGTGTGGGTTTGTTTCTGAATTTTCAATTCTGTCCCACAGGTCTATTTGTCTGTCTTCATGCCAGTACCACAAGTATTTTGATTACTATAACCTTGCAGTAAAACTTGAAGTTGGGAAACCTGGAATTGTGGGAGTCATCCAACTTTATTCAACTATTTCAAAATTGTTTTGTATATTTTGGGCTCCTTGAAGTTTCACATGAATTTGAGGATAGAGGTTTCCATTTCTGCATAAATGGTTGCTGGAATTTTGATAAGGATTTCATTGAATCTGTAGATCACTTTGCACAATACCCAAAGCTCAGCAATACTAACTTTTCCATTCCATTAGCTTGCATTACCTTGGTACTTCTTTGCATATTATTTAATGTCTTTCATCAGTGTTTTTTTCCAATTTTCAATGTAGAAATCTTTTATATCTTTGGTTAAATTTATTCCTAGATATTTTATTCTTTTTATGCCATTGTAAATGGAATAGTTTTCTTAAATTCCTCTTTAAATACCAGTGCATATGAACAGAATTTTTTAATGTGTATTGATCTTTTAAACTGCTACTTTGAACTCATTTATTAGCTCTAAAAGTTTTCCTGTAGATTTCTTTTGATTTTCTATATATATAATCATGTAATCTGCAAATAAAGATGTATTTATTTCTTAATTTCCAATTTGCATGTCCTTTATTTCTTTTTTGCTTAAGTGCCCTGGCTAGAACTTTTACTACAACATTGAATAGCAGTGGTAAAATTTGGCATCCTTGACTAATTATCAATCTTAGAGGAAGACTCGGTATTTCCCATTGAGACTGATTTAGCTAGGTTTTTCATAAAATGCCTTTATCATAGTGAGAAATTTCCTTTTTAGTTCTAATTTTCTGAGTGTTCTTCACAAGAAATTGTGCTAGATTTTGCAAAATGCATTTTCTGCCTCTATTGAGATAATCATGGTTTAAGAAATTCCTTTTTCTATTTATGTAGTTTATTACATTGTTTGGTTTTCATATGGTGAATTATCCTTGCATTCCTGGGCTAAATACCACTTGGTCATGGTGTTTAATTTTTCAGTGTTATTAATTCAGTTTGCTAGTGTTATGTAAAAGATTTCTGCTCTGTACTCATAATGGAAATTGTTGTATAATTTTTCATTTCTTATGGTATCTTTGCTAGGCTTTGGTATCAGTGAAATACTGGACTCAGTATGTCTGTAGAAATTGGAGTAGGAATGAAAGATGACAATAGTGCTCAATGTAGAGATAACATCAATAATCCTTTGTGTTTATGTGGTTCTGGAAAAGCATATCAAGGCAAAACTATATTTTTGAAGATTAACTAGCTCCTATTGGAGACTTGAGAAAGATTATTTTTCACTTCTATGGAAAAGTTAATAGCTTCAATTTGAGATATATTCAGTTTAAGGTCTGTGACACACACAAGGAGAGTTTAAAGGTGAGAAATAGAATCCACACAATATTTTTGAACACAGCATAGAAGAGGACTGGCAAAAATTGAAGAAATTAAAGATATGTATAAGATTTCCAAGACAGTGTAGAGAATTTTATTTTGAAATGATTCAATAGTATTGCTTTAGAAATTATTGGTGAGGACACTGAGAAAGAGTAAATAGTGTAGTTTGAACACAGTCAAGAGATTCAGATAGAAAATCCTATTAAAAAGAAAGTTCCCCCAAAAGAAGTCATGATCCAATTCTAGCTTGATTCCAAGTAAAAAGCAGACACACTTATTGGATTTAATTTTGAGGAGATGACTAGTGATCTTAGTTGTAGTTATTTATAGTGAAATCAAAGTTATCTTAGAAATTCAGAGGGTGATGGGATGTGAGAAAATGGTAATTAAATATGGATGGCTCCACAAGTTCAATTGTGAAGAGGGAAAACATGGGGCATAATTTGGGAGATTGTAGTTTCAGAGATGGTTTTGGTTTTATGATAGAAGACAGTGTGCTTAAATCATGAGAGCATGGATGGAAAATATATGGAAAGGTTGATGGTAAAGGTGGCTTAGTGTAGATTCAAAGTATTAGTAAGCCAAAGGGGTGCTGATGCACAACACCAAAAGTCTGTTGGTCTTTATAAAGAGTATTTATTTGGGGTAGAAGCTTAGAGTTACCAGACCATAAAGCATGAATTTCTAACTCCACCCAAAATCTGTTGCCACATGTTGGAACAAGACTGCTGCCAACATTTGCCAAGGATCAGGCTTCTTTTCTTACTGGGCATCACTTATGTGTGTTGGAATGCTTCTTCCTTTTTCTGTTCAGAATTTTCTCTCTTTTTTTTTTGGCATTTGACATTCTGAGTAGTAGGTCTCTTTGAGTAAGTCTGTTTGGATTTATTCTGATTGGAGTTGGCTGTGCCTCCTGGACATGTAAATTCATTTCTTCCTTGAGAGTTGGGAAATTTTCAACCATTATTTCCACAAATACTCTTTCTGCCCTTTTACCTTCTCTTCTCCTTCTGGGATTCCCATAACATTTATGTTGTTGTGCTTCATGTTATCATGAATTTTTTCCCCATTCTTTTCTCTCTTCAAGTTCAGCTGTTCTCTTATACATCACTTGTTCTTTCTTCTATGATTTTGAGTCTGATATTTTATGCCTCTAATGTGCTTTTGATCTCACCTAAAGTCTTTCATTCCTATACGCTCTTTTATTTTTCTCTTCAATTTTTCTAATTCTTCTTTGTGCTCACCCATTGTCTACTAGCCCTGTTCTGCTTTTTTAGCACTTGGATATGGGGATAATTACAGAAACTGTGCATTTGTTTCTTCTCATGACAAGAAAGGAAAAGGATGTGATCACTGTCTTTAAATGTCCTAATTGAAGGAAAGAGATAAAGAAGAGTGCTCTTTAAATAACTGATATTCAACATGTAAAACTGATAACACCAGGGAATCTATAATTGGAGGCAGGCCTAAGCCTTGGAACCCCAGCGTCCTCAGAAACCTCTATGTTGGCTGCTCTCTGGAGAATGTTCTCTGATGCTCAATGGGTTTTCTCCCTGTGGCCATGTTTTCTCATATTCCCAAACCATGAATTCATGTCAGCATGGTGATTGAAATAAAATGAGATGGATAATATTTACTTTTCTTATTTTATATATAAAATCAACCTATGTTAATGTATACTTAACTAAGTTGGCAAAAATCTTAGATATCTATATCATCTATCTATATCAATCTATATCTATATGTATCTATATATATATCTCTACCTATCTTTATCTCTATCTTTATTTATCTCTATCTCTATATATATCTATATCTATATCATCTATATCCATATCCATACCTATACCTATATCTATATCTATCTATGCTGCTGACCTGGTTCTAACTCACTCTCATTATTTTTATAGATTTCCTGAGATACCTTCACACTAGGCCTATGTTGGGCATTCTTGCCAAAGTCCAGTCTTAAGAACAATTAAAGTTTTAAAATAGCCAATTCAGAAAGAGTTTGGTAACCTCCCTTTTAACTCTGTCCCCAGCATTAGGAGAAGCCAAGCTGATTGAAAATCACAATGAAGGTAGGGACTGGACTTTTTCCACCTACATTGGATTGCAGCCCAAGCCTAGGCTCCAGCACTACCTATGTCAGGGAGGAAGTGGAGGGTCTGCAATAACTTCTCTGGGCAACTACAAGCATTTTGGCCCACATGAACTACATTATTTGACACATCTGTGGCTCCACCCCATCTCTGACAGAGCAGGAATAAGGACAGTGGTCCCTCACCCTCTCAGGGCAAATGCAGCCACTTGCAGGCTGCATGGGTTATATTGTTGGACACATCTCTGACTTCATCACCCCTGACAGATAAAGATATTATGAAAAAAGAAAATTACAGACTCATTTCCCTAATAAATATAGAAGTCAAAATTCAAAAAAACAAAATACTCACTAATGAAATCCTACAACATATTATAAGAATTATTGATCATGATCAGGTGGGTTTTATCCAGGCATGCAAGAGTGGTTCAACACAAGAAAATCCATCAGCATAATACATCACATTAATAAGTCAAAGAAAAATAGCCTGAACATCTCAATTGATGCAGAAAAGGCATTTGACAAAATCCAGCATTCTTTCTTGATAAAAAGCAGTCCAAAAGATAGGAATAGAAGGAAACTTTCTGAGCATGATAATGAGTATATATGAAAAACCCACAGCTAGCATTACACTCAATGTTGACAGTCTGAAAACTTTCATGACGAGATCAGGAAAAAGACAGGCACCCATTGTCACCACTGTTGTTCAACATAGTGCTAGAGGTTCTAGCTACAGCAGTCAGGCAAGATAAAGAAATAAAATACATCCAAATTAGAAAGGAAGAAGTAAAACCTTCACTATTCACAGATGCAGATGATATGACCCTATATGTAGAAAATCCTAAAAAATGTCCAAGAAGTTACAAGAGCTAATAAACAATTTCAGCAGAGTGGCAGAATACAAGACTAATATGAAAAATCAGTAGTCTTTCTATACACTAGTAATGAGCAATCTGAGGAGGAAGTCAGGAGAAAAATGCCATTCATTAATAGTGACAAAAAGAATCAAATATTCAGGAATAAACCTACCCAAGAACATAAAGCATTTGCATTCTGAAAATTACAGTGCATTGCTAAAAGAAATCAAGTCCTAAGTAAATGGAAGAACATTTGGTTCATGGGTGGAAAGATTAAATATCATTAAGATGTCAATTCTACCAAAATTGATATACAGATTCAATGTAATCTCAACAAAAATTCCAACAGCCTTTTTTGCAGAATGGAAAACCCAATTATCAAATTTATACAGAAGGGTAAGCAGCCACAAATAGCCAAAAACATCTTTAAAGGGAAGAATGAAATTGGAGGACTCTCACTTCTACACTTTAAATCATATTTAAAAATTGTATTTCATATTTATGAAAATTGTATCCTCTTTTTTTAAAAAGTTATTGAAATACATACAACAAATTCTTGATAAAGTTCTGCAAGCTGAAATCACTACAACTGGCATTCTGATTAGGAAACACATTAAAAACACCTCTCAAGCTACCTTGTGTTGTCATTTACTTTTTTTTTTTTAATTTTTTTTTATTTGTAAAATGATATATAAATACATATGCATATATGTGCATTTGTTTACATAAATGTTATTATATATATATATATATACATTTTATAAAGGTGCCTAGATTACCCAAATATTACTCAGAAACTACAGGGATTCCCATGTCATTTACTTTATATCCTCAAAAGAAACGCTTCCCATAAACTTTGTGAGCACAGATTCATTATGTTCTCTAAATAATGAATTTGCAAAATATATGTTCTTTTACTTTTTGGTTATCATTGTTTCACATGATGTCTGTGCAGTCCATTCCAGTTTTTTATGGATTTGGGGTATATACATTCACATTATGAAATAATATGTGTCCTATTTATCCATTCTACTGTTAACAGTCATATGTGAATAGCACATATTTTAGTAATTATAAATAGTTCTGTTTTGAATAGTCTTTTCTATGCATTTGCAGACCAAATGGAAGAATTTCTGATGGATGTGATCCAAGGAGTCAAAAGATATGACTATGTTTATCATTAATATAAACTGCCAAAACATTTACAGAGGAATTGTCCCAATGCAAGCACTACCATTTCATATGAGAGTTCCAAAATTAGTCAAACCCTTTTTAACAGAATTCAACATTTTTTGTTGTTCAAGGTAACAGAAACATGGAAGAATTTTAAAGGAAAACTATTTCACAATGTCACATATCTCAAATTAACTATACAAACAGTTGCTCATGGAATACCAATGAAACAGTCTCCTTCAGTGTCCATCACTATGAACTTTACAATGGGTTCCATCCTTTAAGGTTTCAGTGCATTTATTGTAGATATTTCTGACAGTTGTCTTCCAGGTGGGAAGTAGTAACCACCATTAGTGTTGTTGCTGTACATGATCACCATTTTAAAAATCTGCAAAATGTGGTTTATTGAACAGCAAAAAGTCCAAGTCAACTACCTAGCAGCCATGATAGGATCCCCCAATTGGGAAGTTCACATCTCCTCCACCCTGAACACCACAGCAGAGTCTGTGGTTGAATGATGGGGCAGCAGAACCCTGAAGAACCATCTGTTTTATCAACTTCCAAAACCATGCACATTATGAAAAATTCATGACAGTTAAAGAAAAATCATGCATTCATGATTTTTGCAGAGGACACCCTGCATCCATATGACAAAGTCTATTTATCATTGAATATTTGCTAGCAGCCCTGTTATCTAGACTTATAACCTCACATGACAATGGGAACCAGGTTTTTTATACCCCTAGCATGCTTCAACATTTCCCACTGTTGTTACATGCATAAAAAATGTCCCAGTTGACAAAGGAGAATTTCAAACCAACTCTGAAAATTTCCTCTATGACTTGGATGAGACCTGAGGCTTTCTGAAGTGGAAAGTATTCAAGGGTGTGAATGACACAAACAACTGGCTTCAATACTGGTTGAAGTCTTTAATGAGTCTCTTATTTTTACTACTCAGTGGCACTCCTTATTACAGTACCCACCACCTATTCACAGGTTTATCAGCAAATTAGTGTTACCCACAGCAAAGAGGAGAAATTGCCCAGATTTTAGTTTTTGCCAATATGGCCAATGTTCTCTGTGCTACCCAAGAGATTAATATAAATTATAGATTAAAAATTCAAATTTTCCTCCTAGGCAGTTAATTCTTAAAGACAAATTTCACAGATTATTTTTGTGGGAAAATTGAACCCCAGAGAAACATCCCCAATAGCCAAAGACATATTGTGAATTTTAATGTGCCATTTTGCTTAGTCAGGTGTCTGGAATTTCTTCATGGATCACCTTAAATTTTTAATCCTTTGGAGATTACTAATGCAAATTCATAGGATTACCACCTGCTGGTGTAATTTCACCTTACATGATGTTGTAGATTTGTGTCTGCCTGGGCTTAAATGGACTTCCCCATGTCAGCTGGGTCTCACCCTGTGGTCCCCGTGATAGGACTGAGGAAGAGATTTGACTCCTGGACACAGTACTAAATACTGATTTATCTGAAGAAGCTCTTGATATAGAGTATTCCAGACTTAACAAGTGTGGCCCAGGACAAAGCACAACACAGATCTAGGCAAATGCCCTCCAACAGCATTTTGATTCTCAGTACACCTTTCTGAACACTGTGGTATCCAATCTTCTCATTGCCCTGTGGGTGTTTAAAACTTGTTCTATGACTCTCATTTTCCTTCTATTTGGTGTAAATGCATGTCATTTTATTGATTTTCATATAATGTAAATTCCATCAGGGGATGTTTAAGGACTGGTTTGGGAGGGAGAATACAGCAAGTGGAAAAGCAAACCCTAGGATTTCCATACAAGATAAATTGAAATATTTTTAGGATTATTTTATGGTGTCCTTAAAATACAAGCCAACTATTTTGTATGTTAATTAGAATAATTGCATAAACTAAGTTGTCAATACAAAATATTCAATCTGCATTTCAGCATATGAGGATTCTCTTTCATTACACACTTTAGTTCCTCAAAGAACAGGGAGAGACTTGTGATTAAGGAGAAAATTGGCAAAATTAGAAAATAAGGAGAGACTTTATATTTGGTGGCTAATTAGATAGGCTATTAATTTCATATATGTTCTATTTGATAGAATATTTGTGAATCTTATGAATCTTCATGTTTCCTAAAGGATGCTGTGTATTTTGAGAGAAAATAGAATAATATTGTTTATTAAGATTTTTAGTGCTTTATAAAGTTGGATGGGGTCCATGAAATTGACATTCTTACAATAATGTACCATAAAATTCCATTTCATTACAATAGGAAAACAATTTTTGAATCTGTGTGTTGACATTCAGCAAAGAAATGGATGTGTTAGTCTACCAATCACAAGGAACTGAATTCTGCTATCAACCAGAATCATCTTTAAAATATGATAATTTACATGGTCATGCATTTCTATCCCAATTTTTTATAGTGGCTAAATAATAATTCATTTAAACTTCAGTTTAAGAAAGTTGTAGGAATGAATATCAGCCTGAAGGAATAGTTATAATTTACATGTCTTTAAGAGAATTTGCTTCTCACAAATTCTCATTTCATATCTCTAATCCAAATAAAAGCATCAATCAACAGAAATAGAATGAACCTGTTACAGTTCAGATTATATGGAAACTAAATGATAATGTGGAAAGAGACACTCTGAGTGAAGCCTGTCCCCCTTCCCTGTGACCCACAAATAATCCTGTGCTTAGGAGTAGGTATGTTAGTCTGGCTCCTGCAATGAGATAATAAATATGGTCTCAATTCTTTCTCAGAGGTGCCTGGAGATAAAGGAAATTCCCTAGCAGATGGTGGTCTGTTGGAACATTCCTTCCCTTTTGCCCAGAGCATTGTTTAAACATTCACTGGAAACTGCTTGGCCTAGTATGTGCATTATTTTATAGCAGCTGGTGCAACACTGTGATTGCATCTGTTCTTGATGGGGAGGGAGCCAAGTCCCTCACCTACATTACATTAGAGGGTTGTGTATGGACTAATCTTCATTAGCTGTAGAGTAGGGCCCACTGGTCATGGGGGATCAAATTCCACTAGTAAAGCTGAGCTTTCTTTGTCTCTTCTCTTTCTAAGTTAATATTGTTCCATCCAGTGTCTGTGAAAGACATGTGTTTCCTTGATGATGCTGACATCTTCATGAACTCTTTGCTCTCCTTCATGTGGTGAGACTCCTTCTTTATAGTTGGTAATTTGTGTCTTGCCCCAACAGTTTGCATGCCAACAAATCACTCTATGATATGGAGGAGGTATAAGTATTCATCACTTCACTCATCTCAGGGTGGTACCAGCTCCCTGGGGGTAATTAACTGAGGTGCTGCCTGCATGAGTGTAAGTGAGATGTAAACAATATCCATATGAACAGTCACATAATGTATGGTGGATGGGGCAGAGAGGCAGGGTGTGGATCATAGGAAGAGTACATACCCAGGCTTTTGGACACCTGCATACTTCTATGACACCTGATGACCCACATTCTGTTTCAGTGGTTTCAAATTACTCCCAAGGGGTGTTTGGGGCCTGTGTAGGTAGTTCCACTGAATGAAGGCTGTTTTCAGGTCTAAAGTAGTTAGACCCACTCAACACAGAACCATCTCAGCATTGCTTACAATGGAAACATCCAATTATTTTTCTGAAAGTTAAATGAATTAGTTAAAAGAGATATAAACAAAAGACAGGAGAGTTTCATTGTGGCTTATGTAGTACATCTGTTCAGACTCACAAGTCTCCTGGGGAAGTTAACCATGGACACACTGCTGCAATGTAGTTTTTGCCTCCATGGAGCAGCTCAACCAAAGGATAGGGATGGAGACAAACACATACCAACCTTAGTCTGTAAGGCTAGGAGCATGAGAGTGATATGACCAACTGTGGACAATGTTTCAAAATGTAAATCAACTGGAAGACTGTTCATGAGGTAATAACTGCCCTTCAAGTAAAGACATATGTATACATCCTGGTCAGGATGTTGATGGGACAGTCCTGTCTTGGACAGCATTGAAAGCATTAATGAAATGAGGGTCTGCCCAGGGTAAGATTCCTTTATCCTTTCTTTTACCCTCAGGGACATTAGTGGGTGAAATGGTAGGAAAGATATACCACAATGCCTTGTTTTGGGGTGGAATTAGCAGCACATCAGTCATTTTCATTGAGGTGGCCCAGATGTTAGAAGCCCAGCAATGAGAAGTTGTGCACAAAAGGCCATAAAAGGAACAGAAAGAACTACCAAGGAGAGACAAAAGAGGGTACAAGCCTGGCCCACCCACAAGGCAATGTGATTTTGCTTAACAAAGCAGGGGATAGACAAAGCAGAATTGGATCGGATCCCTACAGAAAAACTGCCATTATGAGGCAGAAGGTGGCCCCTCTAATTAAGAGATTAAGGCCCCATTACCTTCCATAATAGAGCAGGAGGAAGAGGACTCACATACCTGGAAAGGCTTACAACTCTGCAGTGCTGACCAACAAGCACCAGATGCAGCCCAGGAAAGAGAAACACATGGGTTGCTGAGGCTTCCTTGTGCATAGTCCAGTATGGTAAGCCAGACAATTCGGGTGGTAAGCATGATGAATCAGATAGGAAGCATGCTCCAAAACACCTGTACCATCATCTTGATTAAAAAAAGAATGCCTAGTGATGGATCCAAGGAAATGGTGGGTCCCTGCCAGGGATCAGAAGCCCTATGTCCTTATTAAGCTGGAAGGGGAAAGGGGGATGCAAAACATCATGAGTTTCTTAGATACAGGTGCATAAATGGTGAAATTTCCAGGGCTCTTTAGAGAAAGCAATAAAGTGTATGATAAAAGTCATTCTTACAGATGATATGGTTTTGTTCATGGAGAAAACTGCTAAACTCAAAGGAGATGAGTTTTTCACAGACAAAAGCAATTATAGACACATACTCTGGATATGGGAAACCAATTTTCATGCATGAAGTGGCCGCTGGAAACACTATTGTAAATGTGTAGAAACACCTCTGGAAAGTGTTTAGATTTCTGACTGCACTCCAATAAGATCTAGATTCCTGGTTTACAGCACAAGTGATCCTGCAATAGGCATACTTCCACTCACCAGCAAAGGAGTGAGAGGACACTGGAACAGAAAATAAATAGCAACTACATAAATGTCATCAGGAAGAACTTATTGGGTAGTGACCCCATCTAAAGGTATTTTGCATTGAAGACTTCACTGTAAAGAAAAAAGATACTAGAAGGTATGTTGGGAAACATGAAGCTTTGAGGAAGTGGATGATCAAGGGATTCCCTGTTTACATTACAAATGCAAAATCCCATTCTCAATATACCCAAATACTCTTTCTATTCTCCCACTGGAATACACTCCCCAAGGGTGATTTTTGGTCTGAGCTGCAGTGTTATTATGGAAAAGTCCCCATTTCCAAATTGGAGGTGAGACAGGTCCCTACCTATGGAAAATTGGACATTCTGAAAATTGTACCCTCTGAATTTTGGCAGTCTGAAGACTGAACACTCCCTATGCCTTTTATGTATTTTCACATCCTTATTTGGTGTGATTTATATGTCCTTGTTGGCAAGTCTTTTTCCAATAAATATTAAATGTATGGAAGACAGATTCTGGATTCTAGGGAATTCTCTAGGCAATGAAACCACAATTCTCCATGACTGATGTGTTTTATGTTATTTGAATAGTTTCCTTTTAAATTCCTTTTTAAATATGGATGGCAATATTAAATTGTATTTTAAGTCGACTATTTAAGAACCATAAGACTATTTCTAATGTGTGTTTATGTTTTCATGATTGTTTTCATCCTTGCCATGAGCATTTGTTATATTACTAAAATAATAGTTAAGAATAATAATTTTGTGTTCTAAGTGTTTGAGTTAACATTCAAAATTATTTTCTGAGACTCAAATCTGTGTGTAGAACTGGAAAAAAACAAAACTAGAATTCAGC
Source organism: Cabassous unicinctus (assembly GCA_029593785.1). Lineage (NCBI taxonomy): Eukaryota > Metazoa > Chordata > Mammalia > Cingulata > Chlamyphoridae > Cabassous > Cabassous unicinctus. Next base: position 7,639 of record JAQZBX010047064.1, on the reverse strand, counting down.
CAACATATTAGATTGTCAGCAACAATATTTGTTGCTGACATATATTGAAGTAGTAATCTATTGAAATAATTTCACTTCATATTACTTCTAAAAGAATTCATCCTTCAGTATAGCTGGGTGTAGTAGTTTGATATTGTTTATGAATTCAAAAAATAATAACAGATTATGTTTGTAAACTGGTTTGTTCCTCTTGGCATTAGATAATATTGGATTCAGAAGTTTCACTTTTACTTGATTAAATAATGATTGATGTTTGATTGGGCCAGATCAGTAGGACATTGAGTCCCCAACCCTTTGGTGGTCAGGGACTCACAGAGAAACCACACCACAGAGACGGGAGATTTGATGCTGGATCCTAGGAAGTAAGCACACAAAGGAGCTGAAAGAAGACTCAATTAGACACGGCTGAGGCCCTGGGAAGAAAGACAAGCCTGAATGTTTACAGCTTGGAGAAAGCAAAGCATGCAAGCCTGGAAAGAAACAAGCCTGGGAAGAGAGGAACCCAGGAAGCCTGAACCTTTGCAAATATCAACAGCCATTTTGTTCCAACATGTGGCAATAGACTTATACTTTATGGGCTGGTAACAGTAAGCTTCCACCCCAAATAAATACCCTTTAGAAAAATGAACCAGTGACTGGTATTTTGCATCAGCACCCTTTTGGGCTGACTAATACACCAGGTTAACTCATAATTCTAAATTATTTTACATAACTTCAATAGTAAGTCCTCTTCAAAATTCTTGACTCTGCTGAATTATGTGCTAATGAGTCCATATAAAGTATTTCATTTTGCAATATGAGTTTTCTGATGTGAAATCCAGCTGAAGATTTTCCTTAATTGACTTTAGGACTGTTGTTTCCTCAACATAAGTATATTAATGCTAAGGAATAAGTGTAACTAATACATGCCTTCATTCATGAAGCCAATAAGAATTTAATACAGTACAGAACATTGAGTGAGGACTTTCCACATAGATAATATTTACAAGGTTTCTCTCCAGTGTGAGTTCTCTAATTTTGTCTAAGTCTGCAATTATAGATGAAGGGTTTCCCACATAGATGACATTCATAAGATTTCTTTCCAGTGTGAGTTCTTTCATGTCTTCTCAAAACACAACATTGAGTGGAGACTTTCCCACATAGATGTCATTCATTGTGTTTCTTTCCAGTTGAGTCTTTCCCACATAAATGACATTTATGACTTCTCTCCATTGTTAGATCTCTCATGCTCAGGGCAGAATATTGAATGAAGGTTTTCCCACAGAGATAGGATTCATATTTCTTCCCGATGTGAGTTCCATTGTACTGTGTAAGTCAGAGCATTGAATAAATGATTTACCAATTAGATGACACTGATATGATTTATTTATATTGGAAATATGCTTTCTTGATTATAAGTTGGCTGGCCACAAATAGATAAGGCTTTTCCAAATAGATTGCTGAGGTAGGGTTTCTTTCCCTTGTGTATTAACAAATGTTGAGTCACTCTGGATCTCTGAGTAAAATCTTCTGGCAATTCACTACATATAATATAATTGTTTTGAGCATGAGAGTTCTGCTTCTGAGAAGTAGAGGAGAAACCATAAAAGGTTTCTCCATAAAAATCCATTTATATTCATGTGAATTCTACACTAATAATCCAGTGATAGAGTGATATTCTCCAATTAAAATCTTTCCCATGGCAGTTGCATACTATGTTATTCTCTTGTGTGCAAAGAGATCATCTCTTTTGTATTATCCCAACTGCAGAGTTCTCATCAGTTTTGAAGACTTTATAATGATTCAAAGATAAGTATATGAGCCATGTTTATGTAATTATATTTTTATAAAATATGATTTTATGTTTTATAAAAATATAAAATTACAGTTACACTTTTGTGTTCAAGTTACTTTTCCCCTAAATTCATACTATCACAGACTTTTCCTAGATTAGCACTGAAATTCAACTTATAAATGGTTGAACTGAATTCCCAATTTATTCCATTCCCAGGTATCTACTTCAAAGACCAGTGTTCACCCCCAGAGAACTTACCAATGAAATGATGGTAGATGTGTCTCTTCTGCAAATATGATGCATGGATAGTATTTCTTGTTATTTTAAGAGCAGTTTCCTTTCCTGAAATAACTGAAAACAATTACTTGATAGACTAGCATTAGGGAAATGAAAATGTTGAAAAATCCCAGGTGGCCATATATTTGTTTCAAATGTGAAACTTACCTGGGAAAGAATATTAAAATAAGGAATACTCTAGGCAGTAGGAAACCTTATAAAACAGTGACAATTAGAATATATGTTAAAGGTTGAAATATGGGAAAAATCATTAAAAAGATTTTATGTTGAGTAGATAAAGAGAGAGAAAGCCACCTAAGAGGAAGACCAGGAAAAGAGCCATTAAGTTGAAGTTCAAATTCAATAGTACATAAATATCCATTTCCTGAAAGCCACAGACACTTGAATATAAATTAACAGGTGAATAGAACAACGACCACACCTGAGGAAAATTTTACCAATATTGACACCTACATTTTAGGGGAAAAAAATCACTTAATGAAATCTCCACTTGATATGTTCAAGAACCTACTAAATTCCTGACCAGGTTTCTCCTCTTCATGAAGCAGAAGTTCTTAGGGGTCATCTGAATTCAGGTTTTGGAAAAATCCAAGTCCTTCTCTCCAAAGTTCCTCTCCTTGTCCCAACTTGAAATGTCCATCTGATTTGTAGATTTAATGCCCTGGTTGTGGGGAAAAGTTAATGAAATCTTAGGTTCTGAGCAGTTAAGAGTGTATTATCAAGTCCAGGGAAGATGACTGATTTAGTTTCTTAGTCTACTTAAGCAAATGCCATGAAAAGGATTGGCTTGAACAATGAAAATTCATTAGGTTATGGTTTTGAGTCCAAGAAAATGTCCAAATCAAAGCATCATCAAAGCAATGTTTCCTCCCAAAGACTGGTATTCTGGGGTTGGCTGCTTGTGACCCTTGGTCCCTAGCTTGTGACATTGCAAAGCTTGGCAGTGTCTTCTTTTCTCTATTCTCTTCACTGGATTCAGCTTCTTTCTTCTGATTGCTCTATGTCTGAATTTTATTTTCTTAAAAAACATTTCAGTATCAGTATTCAGTCCCACCTGAATGATGTGGAACACACCTTATCTAAAGTAACTACATTGAAAAGTCCTAGTTACAATAGATTTACACCCACAGGAATGCATTAGATTAAGAACATGTTTTTCAAGGGTGCATACAACTTCAAACCATCATATTCTACCCTCTGAACAAAAAAAAGAGACATGTTCTTTCTATATGCAAAATACATTCGTTCCATAGCATTCCCAAAAACCTTAGGTCATTTTAGAAACATGCTTAGTGTAAAGTCAAATCAAAATAAATTGTGGATGTCATCAGTCCTTGGGTTCAATTCCCCTCTGTGGGCTTCTGAAACCTAGAGAACAAGTTTTCTGCTTCTAATATACAATAGAGAGAGAGGAATAGAATAATGATTTCAATTTCTATAAGAAGAAATTATAAGAAAGCTAGGGTCATGGGTCCCAAACAATGCCAAAACCTTTCAAAGTATACTTGACTAAATTCCAAAGTCTAAGAGAAATCTTTGGAATGATGTTTCTCCTCTGGGAATGAAGAAGTGGCAGCCCCACTCCCTCCAAAATCTTGGACAGCATCAACACTCTCTGCAAACACCAGAGTGAAGGTCTCATCCTCTGAGAACAGTGGAGTGGTTGCCAGACCTTCCACAATCCCCAGGAAATAAGTGCAACCATATCAGAACATTGGGGTGGTATCTAGAGTGTCTGAAATCCTGAAGGAAGGGATTCCAGTCTCTCATAACTGTAGAGGAAACACTTCCTAAACAATGGGGCAGCAACCCAAGTGCTGGACCAGACTCACCTTTTACATACAGAAGGTTTGGCCTGCTATCCTGGCCTGAGAAGATGACTTTGGTCCATACCTCAGCATCCATTGCTCTGCCATTGAAGTGATTTTGCCTTCAATCTGTACCTTTTAATCCAGGCTGGCTGTAGTTGAATTCATATCGATATCACAAATAAACTATCCAGTTTTGTCTGTAGCACATAGAAGTCCAAACTATCAGGGCTTTCCACAGATCCTTCCTAGATATCAGCACCTCAAATCCTGACCTTATAAAACAATGACAATTAGAATTCTCTGGGGACTTGCTTTACAGAAGTTCAGAATTTTCCAAACTTTCAGTCTCAGGGAATTGAAAGACAATGTGAAGCACACAAACATTCTCATTATTGGTGTCCCAAAAGGAGAAGAGAATGGAAAAGGGGCAGAAAGAATATTTGAGGAAATAATGACTGAAAACTTCCCAACCCCATGAAGGACATTGTAGCCTTTGGGCAATCTGATGTAATTATGAATTCCAAAAATAAAATTGGATCATGCTTGTACACTGGTAATCTGGGCACGATTAAGTTATGATTAGAGGATTGACTGGGCCACATCAGTAGGGTGTTCAGTCCCACCCCTTGGTGGGTGGGGGAATCAAATATAAAAGGCAAGGCAAAAGGCAGAGAGAGCAGGTTTGATGTTGGAGGTTTGATGTTGGAGTTTTGATGTTGGAGTTTTGATGTTGGAGAGAAGGCCCCAGGAGAAAAGAAGTGAGCCATTTGCCTGATAGTCTACAGCTGCCCTTGTGGTGGAAACAGAGGAGCTCACCTCAGAGAGAAACAAAGCCCAGGGAAGAGAGGAACCCAAGAAGTCTGAACCCTGGCAAATGTCAGCAGCTGTCTTGCTCCAACATGTGACAATGGACTTTGGTGAGGGAAGAAACTTATGCTTTATGGCCTGGTAACTGTGGACTTCTACCGCAAATAAATACCCTTTATAAAGACCAACCCATTTCTGGTATTTTGCATTAGCACCCCTTTGGCTGACTAATACAGACATAAATATTAATAGCACCCCAAACAGGATAAATCTGAATAGACTTACTCTAAGACACCTACTTTTCAGAATGAAAAATATCAGAAAGAGAGTATTCTTAAAGCAGTAAAGGAAAAGAAAAGCATCACATACAAGGGAAACTTGATAAGATTAAGTGCTGACCTCTCATCAGGAGCTATGGGGGAGAAAATAAAATGGTATGATGTATTTAAGTTACTGAAAGTGAAAAACTGGCAGCCAAGAATTCTGTATCAGGCAAAGCTCTCCTTCAAAAATGAGGGTGAGTTCAAAGTCTTCACAGAAAAACAAAATTTGATAGAATATGTTACCAAAAGACAAGATTTACAACAGATTTTAAAGGGGGTGCTGCAGATGAAAGGAAAAATCAAGAGTGAGAGATTTGAAGAGTTTAGAAATGAAGATTATTAGGAAGGTTAACCTAAAGAATAAGATGACAAATAGATTGAGATGACAACAGAGACTCCAAAGACAAAATGAAATAAATAATGCCTTGACAGTAATAACACTTGAGGTTAATGGATTGAACTACCCAATCAAAAGACATAGACTGATAGAATGGGTAAAAAATTATGAGCTGTATATATGTTGTCTACAAGAAACCCACCTCAGATATAAGGACAACTCCAATTTAAAAGTGAAAGGTTTAAGGAAATTGTTCCATGCATATAATAAACAAGAAAGAATTGGAATAGACCAGGTAAATGTAAAACAACAATATTGTAGTATATGAACAATAATTTTGCAACTGGTAAATTCTCCTGTGATCTGTATCCTGTAATTTTTTTTCACACAAAATAAACACTTGTTTTAATTGAGGAGGGCTGGAGAAGTATTTTTGGATACTTCAGTTTTCTTTAACCCTTTATTATTCATAATCTTTAATTAAAATAATCTATCTGGATCAATAATGATTTAGCATGACTACTGTTGAAAAAGTTTTTGAGTATTTCTGCCTACAAATTTATGAGTTGGCAAATTGTCATCTCCTCTAATTGATTCTAATAAAATGTGAAGAATTCCCAATTAGGAATTTGATGATCCAGAAAGAATTATGGCCTAAGTGGAAATTAAAAAACTAAACCAATAATTTATTTCATTCTTAGAGATTATTATGTCCGATAATTACAGCTGCAATATAAAATTAGAATTATGTTATAATTAATTTCTATTATATTTGAATCATTATTTACATTTATACATTTCTTGCAAAGCTATTTTTTATAATTGATTAAATTAAGTATAACTTGAACTTGAACTCTATTTTAAAATTTGTAATTTCCTACAAACTATTTTTCTATTTATTTTACAATAAAGGAATTTTTAACAACTAAAAAAAAGCCATTGATTATATACTTTGGATTGATCATATAGTATGTGAATATATCATAATAAAACTGCTTAATAAACAAATAATTGTGTAAGAAGCCAGGAATAACAGCTATGTACAGTGGGGGAAACAAAGAGATTGAAAGGTGAGGAATCTTCGTGCTTGTCTGTATTTTGTTTATTATTATTAAAATAATGAAAATGCTGTAATGATGATTGAAGTGATGAATGCACAACTATGTGATTATACCAAATACCATTGACTGTACACTTTGGATAAAATGAGGGTGTCAATAAAATATTAATAGGTATCAATAAAATAGATTTGTTTATAAAAAGTTGCAACAAGAAAAGAAAATTGCTGACCAATCTCTCTAATGAATATAGACACAAAAATTCTCAACACAATTCTTGCAAATCAAATTCAAAAGATTATTAAAAGAATTATAAATCATGATCAAGTGTGCATTATTCCTGGTATGCAAGGTAATTCAACATAAGAAAATCAGTTAATATTACACACCAATTTAAAAAATTAAAACCAAAACTATATGATCATCTAGATTGATGCAGCAAAAGTATTAGACAAATTCAGAACATTTCTTAAGAAAAATATTTTGAAAGGTAGGTATAGAAGGAAAGTTTTTCAACATAATAAAGGGCATATAAGAAAATCTCACTGCCAACATGTTACTCAATGGGAAGAGGTTGAAATCTTTCCTTCTAGAATCAGAAACAAGACAAATGTGCCCACTGTCACCAGTGTTATTCAACATTGTGCTAGAGGTTCTAGCTTGAGTAACTAGGAAGAAGAAGAAATGAAAGGCTTCCAAAGTTGAAAAGAGAATGTAAAACTCCCACTATTCACAGACAACATGATCCTATATTCAAGAAGTTCTGAAATAGTCACAAGAATGATATTAGAACTAATAAATGAGTTCATCAAAGTAGTAGGATACAAGATGAACAAGCAAAAACTTGTAGTGTTTCTAAACACTAGTAATGAGCAAATTTAGGAAGAAATAAACAAAATAATCCATTTACAATAAAAAGAAAATGACTCAAATATCTAGGAATTACTTTAACCAGATATGTATTCAGAAAACTACAAAATACTGCTAAAAGAAATCAAAGAAAACCAAACAAATGGAAGAACATTCTGTGCTCATGTGTTGGAAAACTAAACATCCAGGAGATGTCAATTCTACCCAAACTAATTAATAGATTCAATGCAATACCAATTAAAATTCCAGCAGCTTACATTATAGAAATAGAAAAGTCAAATACCAAATTTAATTGAAAGGGAAGTGGGTCCTGAATAGCCAAAAACATACTAAGAAAGAACAGTGAAGTTGGAGGACTCACA
>JAQZBX010047063.1:0-20584 GCA_029593785.1 Cabassous unicinctus | reverse complement strand
GCTTGTGCTTGCTGTGTCCATTCACTGCGTGTCTTCTCTGTGTCTGCTTATCTCCCCCTTGCTGCGAGGTCCTGCCGCACCAGCCCAGGGCACCGCGCGAGCCGGCCTGCCCTCACAAGGAGGCGCCGGGAAGCGAACCCGGGGCCTCTCATATGGCAAACGGGTGCGCTATCCACTGCGCCACAGCCGCTTCCTGCCGTGAGGTTGCTGCATCAGCCCACCGCACCGCTCAGGCCGGCGTGCCCTCACAAGGAGGCCTCGGGGCGCGAACCCGGGCCTCCCATATGGTAAACGGGGGCTCTATCCACTGAGCCACACCCGCTTCCCAATAAGATTTCAATTTTTAAAAAAACCATCAAGAGAATCAAACATTTCAGCATAGTCATTTCCCCAAAAATATAAATAACCACAAAACAAATGAAATGATGCTCCACATCACAAGTAATCAAAAGATGGAAATTAAAATGGACTAGAATTTCCCTCCAATATTTCTAAAAATATTTAAAACCAATATTCATTAAAAATGGTAATACATTCTCAAACAAATTCATTGCTGGTGAAACTGAAAGGCCTTTCTAACCCATATTTTGTCAATGTTTATTAAAAGCATTGAAAGTGGGCATATGTTTTGGCTTACTAATTACTCATTTAAGAAAATATTGAGGAATTGATTGAGGAATGACACAAATAGATATGTAAAAGATGTTATGCACATGTTGTTTATAATACTAAAAATCAGAATTATTTTAATATTTAACTAGAATTAATTTAAATGTCCAAAGATATGTGTTAATTACTCTCTGGTTCATCTGTACTGTGGAGTACTATGAAGTCATTAAAAATATTTAGAGAGATATGTAATTACATAATGTTGTTTGCATACGATTAAGTGGAAAAACAGGTTTCAATCAGTATGAGTTACATAATTTCTAAACACCATGAAGTCTCTTAAATCTTTCTCAGTAGTATTTTGTTTAACACAGATGTAAACAAACCTTTAAACTGCATATATGTATATAACATAGATGTAAACAAGCCTTTAAACTGCACATATATGTGACTGAATGGTTTTAGGTAAAACTCTTTTACTTTCAATGACTTTGCATTTACAGCAAATTTTTATGTGATGAGTATATTCCATTAAATAGCAGAGTAATTCACATTTAGAAAGCCTTTTTTACTAAAAGGGAAGAGATGTGATTATGGATCATAATGGTTTAGTGTTAAACTGTGTATTTTTTTAAAGAAAAAATTTCCAATATCTAACTCTCTGCTGAATTTATAAATCCTTTTAGTTTAGACACCTGTCATTTTTTCTATGCCCTCTGGGTTTATGGGGACAATGTGGGAGGTGTCTTACAAACATCTTACTAAACTGTGATGTTTTAAAATTTAACAGACTAATTAGTGTCACCCCTGCAGATATCTACATGAGAATATTTAGAGGCAAAACCAATACTGCAGAAAATGGTGTGGATGATCAGTAGGTGGGCATTCTTCCCTCTGGCTTAGAAATGAAACCATGCCCTGAGCTGGCCTTTATGAACATAAAGTCTAGCTAGCTATATTCTCCTATAGTTATAAAAGAAATATTAACGGCATCTCTTCTATTGTGCCTATTTACACAGAATTTAAAGCTTTAAGAACCATAGAAAGCTGAGATATAGTAGTATAGGAACTAGAAGTAAATGTGTTACCTGCCTGTATTTTTCATTAATACATAAATTTAATGATGATGGTGGCATCTTTTTAAATCCAAATATTTGATAGTCCAACCAAGATTAGCTAAGAGTTTTACTTAATACTGATTCTAAGGATGACATTTAAAATTTTGTTTTATTATAAAACATTTCTTCTTCTGTGCTTTCAATGAGGCTTCCATTATGGTATTTATCACATGTTGTACTACATACAATGTACTGCTTATGTACCTGTGTACAGAGTTGTTCACATATTTTTATTCTACAATAGAGTTTAAGTGTTTTGAGTGTAAGGATTTTCCATACAATGCTACTCAACAAGTGTTTGCTGATCTGAGTTTTCATTGTGTACATATATAATCAAAATCCCTAGCACCAAGTCATAAATATTAAAATAGTCATATGAAGCAACCAGTCAAAGAATTAATATAAGACAAGAGTTTAACCATAAAAAGATAATCTGTTCTTGCTATGATATCTCAATTCAATGATATTGGAATATTAATGTTTGGAAGTTAAGAGCTCCAATTATTTTGGAATTATGCTCAAATAATATAAAACCAAAGGGAATAAGTTAATGACATCACATATATTCATCATGTAGCCTCAACATTTATTAATTTTTTTGGCCACATTGATTTCATCTATTACTTCCCCCAACCCTAATTGTCATTCCCTTTGTTCAATTCTTTTGAAGAAAATCCAGCACGATATCATTTCATCCATAAATAGTTCAGTATATTCCCCCCTCAAAATGAAGACATGATTTGAGTTAATAGGAAGATTTCTTAAAACACGACATCAAAAGCACAATCCATAATTTTTTAAAAAAATTAAATTAAAAAGCTTTGCTCTGTGAAAGACCCTGTTAAGCGGATAAGAAGATAATCCACAGACTGGGAGAAAATATTTGCCAATAATATATCCTACAAAGGACTTGTATCAAAAACATATAAAGAACTTTATAAACTCAGCAGAAAGAAAACAAACAAGGCAATTAGAAAATGGGTTAAAGATTTGAACAAATACTTTGCCAAAAAGACATATAGATAGCAAATAAGTACAAGAAGAGATAGTCAACATTATTAGCAATTAAGGAAATGTAAATTCAAGCCAAAATGAAATACCACCACGAACCTATCATAATGGCTAAAATAAAATATAAGTCAAGGACTGAAAAGGATGCAAAGAAATTGTATCTCTCATATATATCTGGTGGGAATGCAAAATAGTGCAGCTACTTTGAAAACAGTTTTTCAGTTTCTTATAAAGTTAAATGTACACTTACCATATAGCCCAGCAATCATTTCTGGGTATTTATCCTGAAGAAATGAAAACATTTTCATACAAAAACATGTACATGAATGTTCATAGCCACTTTGCTTCTGGTAGTGAAAAACTAAAAATAATCAAATGCCTTCCAATGAGGAAATGGATAAACAAACTGTGGGACATCTGTACAATAGAATACTATTCAGCAATAAAAGAAACTATTAATATGCACAATAATTTTGATGACTCTCAATGCTTAGGATGTGTTAAAAATGCCAATCTTTTAAGATTACATTCTGTATGATTGCATATATGTAATCTTACCCAACGGCAAAATTATGTTAGAAAGTAGATCAATAGTTGCCAGGGTATAGGCTTGGAAGAAGAGTGAGACTATAGACAGATAATATCTGGGATCTTCTTTCTGGTGATGGAAGAGTTCTGTATCCTAATTTTTGTGGTTGATACCCAAATCTATATATGTGATTAAAAAAAATTCATAGACTTATACATAAAACTGGCATAAAAACTGGTGAAAACTGAATAAGACCCTTTGTTTATTTAATGGTATTGTACCAATGTTAACTCCTAGTCTGATGTGTACTATGATTATGTAAGATATTATCATTGGGAGAAGGTGGGTCAAGTGTAACCAGGAACCCATTGTACTATTACTTTTGTAACTTCTTGTGAGTCTTAAACTATTTTAAAATAAAACACTTAAAGCAAATTAAAACAAATTTAAGACTTTAAAAGTATAACAATGATATCATTATGATACGCGAAATATGTAAAATTATTTCCTCAATATCATCAAATATCCAGTGTTCAAATTGGTTTGTTATAATTAAGAACCAAATATTGTACACACATTGCATTTTGTCTATATGTCTTTTCATTTCCTTTAATTTATACATTCTCTCCTCTCACTTTTTTTTTAATCTTACAATTTATTAGTTGAACAAACTGGATGCTTTGCCCTGTAGCATTTCCTAGGGACACTGATGTTCCTGTGTTGTCATTTTTTATATTCCTTTGTCCTCTGTATTTCCTGTAATGATCTGGTTAGAACTAGAGACTTGATTAGCTTCAGATTCAATTTTTGGCAAAAATATTTCATATGTACTCAAACATATTCACATTAGGATCCACATACATGTGTTCTCTCTTTTGGTGATGTTGGCAACTGTTGATAATAATTACCTAGACCCATTATTTCATTAACGATTACAACATGGTGGTATTTAAATTCTCTCATTTCTCCTTCATATATTAGCTGGAGTATCCCTCTGTAGAGAAGTTTCCTCCCATCCACTATTTTCTTCCTTTGAGATAGAACTAAATAAGAAAATGAAGAATATATGCTTCCTTTCTTTCTCTATTTATCAGCTTTAAAAATAGTAATTTATTTTTATAGTATCCTCTACCACTGGCCAATAATGATTTAAATATTTAAGATAAAGAAATGTACTGGCTCACAGTTTTGATGGTAGAAGTCCGAAATCCAGGCGTCAGCAAGGCAATGTTTTCGCCCCAAAATCTGTAACATTCTCCTGCTGGTTGCCGGCGATCCTTGCCTGGAGTCACGTACCTACGCCCTCTCGGTTCTCTCCAGGTTCTGGTGACTTCCGGCTTCCAGCTGCACCTCATTGCTTTCTCTGATTATGCCTGAATTGCTTCTGCTTGTAAAGGCTGCCAGTAATGCTGATTAAGGCCCACCCTCCTTCAATTTAGGCAACACCTTAACGTAATATAACATTTTCAAGAGATTCGTTCTACAATGGCCTCACACACAGGAACGTGGATGAAGAATAAGAACGTGTCTAAACTGGGACACATAATTCAATCTACAGAGGTATATTAAACATTTATTTGTTACATAAATTGTAGATATTGCCTCAATGGTCATTGGTCTTTTTTTTTTTTTTTCCCAGTTGGTTTTTGCCAAGCCAATATTTTATGGTTATGTTAAATTACTTATCAATAATTTCCTTTATTGTTTCCAGGTTTTGAATCATAAGACTTTTATTCACCCATGCTGGACTTTCTATGGTTCCATGATTTTTACACCTAGATCTCTGATAATTTTGTAACTTTTCCTCATGAATCATGTGAATAACAAATCCACTTTTATAGTTTATTCATATGGCTAGCTATTCAGTTTTCATGCCAGTTCTTTAAATATCCACCTTTTCCCACAGGTTCATGAGGTTTCCTTTTATACTACATTTTCATATGGAATTGGGTCTATTTCTGCCTGCATTTTCTATTACGTTCCATTGGTCTTGCTATTCATAATAAATTGGTGTAGCCACCCTCATTGCTCTCCTAATTTTCATGTCTATATTTGATTCTTTTACTTCCAAATGAATTTATAATCAATTTTTCTAGCCAAAAAATTATGGTATTTTACTAGGATCCCATTAAATATTGTTTACCTAGGAAGTCTAGAGTAATACATAAGTTTACAAACAGGTATGCATAAGAATATCTATTAAAACATGATTGTAACAGAAATTTTAAATAAATTAAACACTCACAAGGAAGATTATTAAATTTTGGTATATCATTAGAGTATTATGTATTCATTAACATAATTGTGAGGAACTCTATGAACTTACATTACAAAATATACCCTTGAGTGAAAATAAATTTGATAAAAACATGTAGAGAAAGATCCCATTTATATAGAGTAAAAAAAAAAAAGTATACATTCATAGAAGGGATTATAAAAGGAAATGATTACATGATTTGTTATGTTTAAATGTTTTACAGTAAAATGACTGCATACTCTTTACTGAATCATCAGTTTTTCTTTCTCTATTCCATATAACTTATTTTGTCTTAATAGTGGAAAAAAAACAATCTTCACTCCATGTTGCTCTCTGTGTTACCCCTTGTCTCTTTTCCCTCTTTCAGCAAAATTCCTTTAAAGGATTATCTCTCTTTACTGTCAATGATCTCCATGTTACCACACGTAATGATCAATTTTCATCCTTGACATCGCAGTAGCATGTAAAACTATAGTCAATGCATCTGACTTCTGGATGCCATACTTTCTTGGTATTTCTCCAACCTCACTTGATGCTCCTTCTAGTCTCTTTGGCTGAATTATCCTTCAATTTCCAAATTCCAAATGCTGGAAATTCTATCCTGGGACTCATTCTCTTCTGTATCTACATTATTTTCTAAGTGACCTAATCCAGCATATAGTTATTTTTATTTTTTTATGGCTCTGGAAACAGAGGCTCAGGCAGGCTAGGCGCAGTTACTTAACTGGTAGGAGGTACAGTGAGGATCTGAAACTCAGCTCTACTTGACTGGAAAGCCTGGTTTCCTTCTCTGCTGCCTTTGAATCCCGGTTGTGATGCTGAAAACAGCAAGAGTGGCCGCTTCTTATAGGCTTTGGAGTCAGTGCAGTCGGACTCAACAAATACACACACCAGCCTCACACACATCCACTTGGGCACTGACATCTACTAGACATATTTCTTATTACCATCCATACAATAATGATTTATAAGATTTCTCTAATCATAAACTTCTACTGAACCAAAACCTATAAATCCATCTCCAGTTTCAACATCTACATTTGGAGGGCCGATAGGCATCTGAAACTTAGCATATTCAAAACTGAATTCTTGATTTCCACCCATAAATTTGCCCCAGTAATCTCAATGCTATTAAATAGTACCATCATTCGTCCAGTCACGCAGACCAAAAGAATCAGTTATAATTAATTACTTAATATTTCTCTCACATCCCACACCTTATATAACAGAACTCATTAAGCAGTGCTTTAATAAGATATCTTGGCTCATCTACTTCTTACCACTTCCACCACTGTCAATCCCGGTCAAGCCACTATCCTTTCTTACCAAGAGTGCCACACTGCCCTCTTACTGCCTTTGCTCCTGTCACCCTTGCCTATCGACGGTCCATTTCATAAAGCAACAAGTTACTCTTCCTAAAACATAAATCAGTCCCTGGCATGTCACTGTTTATGTGAAGTAAACTCCAGTCCTGGCCATGGTATCTGAGAACAGATATTATCTGTCACCTGTCTATCACACTTTCCCCTTGATCATCCTGCTTTGTGTGTACTGATCTCCTTGTGGTTCATGAACATACCAAGCCAACTCCTGGCTCAGGGCCTTCCTCTGATGTTCTCTCTTGGCCCCTCTGCGCACAGACATCCACATGGCTTACCTTGCCTTGATTCAGCTCAGAGAGGGGTGTCAATTAGCATCCCTCATCAATGATTTTCCTTTGCCCTAATTTACTGTTTTTGTCATAGTATCATTATATATATGATGATTATATGATACATTTGTTTATTGTGTATTAATTCTTTCCACATATCATCAACGTATAAGAGTACCTAGCACATAGAATGTATTTAATAAATATTTGTAGAATTATGTCAATAAATTTATGTAACATCCATGTAAATTCTTTTAATTACAAAAGAAATCTAGAAGGAAGAGCATTACGAGTTAAAAGAGAAGTCGAAGCCTAGAGCTGCACCTTTTGAGCAATTCAACCAATCTTCCTGAACTTAAAATTCTTAATATAAAAAGGAGAGGCTCAGATTATATTTTCCCTTAAGCTCTAGAAATGGAGGATATTTCCTTGGAAATTTTAACATTTTTAATCATATATTAATAGTTAGTCCTTTTCAGAGAATATGGCCTCTCTAGGTTTTATGGAGCTACAGTTTGTTGCTGCTGTGTTTATTTTGTTTTGTTTCATCAATTTGCTTTTAAAAAGAGCTCATACTTATGTGAGTAAGAAGTTGAGACAACTGTAAAACAAAGATATTCTGAACTTTTATATTCAAGGCCTTTGGGAAAAATGCAATATATATTATAATAAGGATAAACAAAAGAAAAAATAAATACAACCACTTATTATTTTCTCATTGTTCTTAGGACGTCTTATCCAATGATAACTATTTAGACCCATTTATTTTGAGCATGAACATGCTGAATCAACACCATTCCAGTCCTTTTGGTAGAGTGAAATAACTAAGGAGGTTATTTGGGCTGAAGAAATCTTTATGATCTACCAATTCCTGTATGTCTATGGAGATACATTCAGTTCAGCTGCTTCTCACCATTGTAAGGATAAAAGAACTCATTGAGGATCTTACAGATGAAGAAACCTTTTGTGGAATTTTCTGCGATTCCTCATTTCATACCAGACCATGGTGACTGGAGCTGGATGGAGTGTATAATAAGGTGCACTGCTCTCTGATAGAAACTTTCATGAAGAAGAAAAGTTACTGATGAAAGCCAGTGGACTGTGTGTGTGTATGCACTGGTGAGCAGTTGAGGTTTCATCTCGCTTTCAATGACTGTAGAACGAAGGACAACAGGGGAGCAGGCCACAAACCTGAACTCCCTCTGCTCCTTTCCTGAAAGTGAAGAGAGAGCATCAAAGGGAATGAAAGTGAAAGAATATCCAACAGAAAAGTATTGTATATTCTTGCTTAGGGTCACAGCCATGGTTTGCATTATAAAGTAAAAGCTTCCTAATATAACATTTATGAACTTCTTAGTCCTTGGTTATACATTGAGAAGTTGTGGAAAATGTGTGTGTTAGGAGTGATTATTAGTGATGGATCAATTTTTATTATCTTTTGCGTTCTGAGGTGTAATGTTCAAATCTTTAATTGCTACTTTTTCACATAGTTTATTTTTCTTCTTGAGTATTGTTTTTCTTTCTCATAATTGTACATCATAAATGCATTGTAACTTTATAACACAGAGAAATTACTTGCATTACCTAAAAAAAATGGTGTCAGGAAATTGTTTATTTAAAGAATATTATATTATTACTTGGAAATTAGAAGTTTGAATCCTTTCATGGTTTTCTAAGGAAACCTATCCTGAATAATGAGTAACATCAATTAGTTAACATTAAATAGTTAATAATTATGGAGTGGGCATAACCTAGTTAAGAATTTTTAATTTCCCTATTTGATAAAATATGATGAAATATTTCTTTTCAAGTTGCTTTTATAGAGAGCTACACCTGATTTCACCAAGGTTATGTTTATGACATCACAAGTTTGAGTTCTCATTCAAAATTATTTTCCTTGCTGACCTTTATACAGTAGAATTGAAAAGCTTCCAAACTGCTTTCACTGTTTTAACACAGTAAATGTTTCATAAAAATGGAACAACTAGAAACAAGATTCAATATTTTGTACATCTTATTCACCCAGCTTCTCCACCCAGTCCTCCACCTACGTCCTCTGTTTTTTAACTTCTAAAATGTTTGCATCTGTCATCTAAACATGGTTATAATGCTGTATAAGTCAGCTGTTTTCGACTCAAGTGTTCCAAATTCAGGTTTTGAGCTTTACATTTTTCTGGAGGAAATATCAGTTTATATTTCCAGATGGAGTTCCCTGTGACTTTGTTCTAGATAGAAGAGATCTATTTTAATTTCTTTCCTTATTATAATCACAAATTAGGAGGCAGGATGTGGTTAATTTGTCAAAATGCCAGCTCTATGCCTTTGTTTCTGTACATGGCATTTTTACGTCACATGTGAGTTAATATTGTTAGAGATGAAAGCCTAATTAATGAGTGGCATAGCCACTTCAAATATTTTAACATATGTAAATGTTTCAGTCAGAAACTATTTACATAGGAACAAAATCCTGGTTTAATAAGCAATAAGGCAATTCAGAGAAAAAATATCTATTAGATTGGGTATGAAGTAAAATTGGATTATTCTAACTGGATTGGCCATTTGAGGTTTAAATTCAAATAACCCAGTATAAGCCAAACTGCAGTGGCCAGCATTTGAAATGCTGTGTCCATGCTGCTCCTGCCGGGCTAGTTGGGACAGGAATCATTTAACCTACAAGTACCATTGTCTCATACCCTTGAAATAGCATTATACGCACAGATGTTTTCTCCAGTTTTCTAGCCAAACCAGAGACTAGGAAGAGAGTGCAAATGAGCTTACTTTTGTAATTGCCTTCTCTCCTGTGATCATTAAATTTGTTTTATCTCTAACATGCTAAAATGTTAGGATACCACAAGGGAGTACTAACTCTAGAATTAACCTGTTATATCTGAGAAATCCTACAGATTTGTGGCTTAAGGTTTCCTGCAAGATTCTGTTTTCAATGTTCTTTTCCAAGATATCTTGTAAACTTATATCTGGAGAAATAACAGAGATGTTACTTAATCTTTTACATATGATATGAACCAATGCTCTGTATTTAGAAAATTTGATAATCATTATCAAATAATATATAGTCAAGATTTTCCCTACATCTAATTTTAAGTTCCAAAACCCAAGTGAGATATGGAAAACATTGAGATGGTTCAGAAAAAAAAAAAAGGATAAAAATTAAGAATACCAAATGCGCCTGATGATGAATAGTATTGGAAGGAATTAAACACCCTCATATTTAGTGAACATGACCTGGGTGGTAAAGATCAACTCTTTGATTTTCACAGAGATCATTTTTTTTTTTAATCAATTAAACTAAACCATGAGGAATATAAGTTAGATTTTCGTACTGTGAAAGATGCAATTTATAGTATGGTTAATATTAACATAGATACCCAAATTAATCAATAGTATACTTGAAGACAAGAGCTATCTTTATATTTTCAGTGCTTAGTCTAATGACTGTGGTAACACAGATGTTTACATAGTATCTGTTGACTAAATGAATGAAAGAAAAACCTTGAAGTAAATCATTTTTAGTACTCTGATTGCTTCTCAGATTAGGTGATTCCTCCCTCTGCAACAGATGTCTACATTTACTGTTAGTCTGGGAAGCAGCCTGTACTGCAAATTCATTGATGACTACCTTGAAACAGGACAAGAAAGCAGTAATCCTAGCTAGGCTGATTGCAGGAACCACTTGACTTCTTGGGATCCTCAAATACTTTTCTGGATTTCTTGTTCTAAGTAATTTTCACTGCTTTCTTGCCTTCATCTTAATTCAGAAGTTTGCCTGGGCTTGTGTAGCTGTGCTTTGGTTTTTCCCGTGTCTTCTAGCTTACCAGAGGACTAATCTATTACTTCTACAACCTGAACTTGGTCCACATATTCTGAGCATATATCCTAACTTGTTTATTAGCCTGTGCCCGTGCCCTATACAAATTATACCTTTGAATCAAATGATGAAAATATCCAGTCAACCTGGGTCTGAAACCTTTTGTCTAGATTGACCTGATGGCCTAAGCTCTAACTCTCTTGAATAGAAAGTAACCACACATTTCCTCATGTAAAGAAACTGAATTGCACCCTTGGCTTTGATTTTCCCAGCTGATGACTCATGCAGGCTTCCTGATCCAAATGATCCTAGTTCGTTATATCCTTCTCTTGCAATTCTTGGCCCTCATAATAATTTTGAGAATAAGCCTTCAGTTCTTAAAGACGATCATTCTACAGCAGGATAATATAGCAAACACATAAGTATGAATTATTTAATATAAATTGTTAAAATATAAAGTACCGATTTTCTGAATAAATTCAAATTTAGCATCCTATTGCTGCTATAAATTACTACCATTTTAGTGGCTTAACACAAATATATTATCTTACAATTCTGAAGGTCAGAATTCCAAAATGGGTGTCACTGGGCTCAAATCAAGTGTTGATAAGACCGCATTTCTTCTGGAGTCTCTAGGAGAGAATCCTTTCCCTTGCCTTTTCAAGCTTCTAGGGCAGGGTTCTTAACCTTTTTTGTCCCATGGTCCCTTTTGCCAGTCAGATGAAAACCACGGACCCCTTAATAAGTCCACACTATACTGTGCATTATTTAATAAATATATCACACATGCACCAACACATCCCCACAAGAATAATGTGTTTTTGAATTTCAGTTCCAGCTCATGGACCCCTGGTTATGAGCCGCTGGTCTAGGAGCTGCCTCCAGTCCTTGGCTCCTCAGCCCCTTCCATCCTTAAAGACCGCAATGGCAGATGATCATGTCACTACAAACCTGCTTCTGCCATCACATTTTCTTCTCTGACTCTGACTCTTCTGCCTAATTTTTCCACATTTAAGGATGCTTAAGGTTATACTGGGCCCACCCAGATAATCCAGGACAATGTCCTTATCAGCTGATTAGCAACCTTAAATCCATCTGCAACCCTAATTCTCTCTTGCTGTGTAATATAACACATTTAAGCATGTGTGTATCTTTAGGGGTTGGGAACACATTTTTCCACCTGGCACACTCTGCTTTGTATTGCAGTCAACCATATTTTTATGTTTCCCTTGCCAATTACCTAAATAAATTTCAGCAACTCATTGGCACTGAAAGGAGGTTGGAGATTGTAAAAAAGGGAGAAAAGCAAGATATTCCTTTGCTTGGTCAATGTACCGAATAGTGGCTGTGTCTGCTCCCATTCCAGATTAGTGTTCTTACCAATTCTTTCTGTTTAAAAAATCCCCTGCATTAACTTTCTTCTATTTTGAGATTCTGAATTGTTTTTATTTTCCTGGTGGAACCCTGACTGATAGAGCTTTTGGTATCTGGGTGGACAAGGGAACAGACTCCCAAGATAGAAGGCTGGAATTAGTTTGCTCACCTAATAGAGCTTGAATGCAGTGATAACATTCTTGCATAAACAATTATTCAAGGCATGCAATGGTATAATTATCACATATATTATCACATGTGTTTGCTTTGGATGAAGAAGTTGTTGAAGAAAAGTCTTTGGGCAATCAAGTAGTTATTGTAATCTCCAGTGTGGTTATAATGAAGACAACAAGTAGATAGGATGCTTTTCCATCTTAATGCGATGGACAGGAAACCAAAGTGCTTATCCTTTAAAATATTCTCTTATTTTTTATAACCTCTGGTCATATATTGCAGAACAGAACAAAAAATAATTCATGGTAGAATGTGCAAGTTGCACGTTGAATTCACAGCCTTACCAAATATTTATCTTAAGATTAGGGCATTAATTGGAAAGGGGTGGGGTTTGGGGACTCTGAGGCTTGTGATGGAAAACTTTGGTCAGACTTAGATAAATCTGAGAACACTGAATCCTCAAACCTTCATTTGAAGGAATTCCCTAGCAGGGGATGTGTATTCTCCTCAGGACCCACCCCCAATACTCCTGATTGCTTTCACATTTATAAATAGAATGAGATTGCACTATGTCTAGGGAGATCATATTAGGATAGGTTTAATGCCAAAATGCTGCAATATGTTGCTAATATTCATCAATAGGAATACTAGGATTATATGTAGAAATGGATTTTAAAGGCCAATTATTCAAGGAATATCAGGCTGAATTTTGGATGCCCTTACTAGAAATTCTGGATTTAATATGCTCACTCAAGCAGTGGAACGTGATTCTAACAGTATGAATAAAACTTGGGTTCAATGGTGGCTTATAGTCAATGAGACCAAAATGTCAGAACTGCTCTGCCATTATATGGACAAAGGACTCCAAAGACTAAGGAGATAGGAATGCTGTTTGGATTTATTATATTTTACTTGCCAATTATCTTCCACCACCACCTCCTCCGGACTTGGAGGTTTCCGGTTAAGTACTTTGATTTAAGATGGGTCTTGAAAGTTAAGTAGTATGAAAATGTTGTAAAGGAAAACAGATTTTAATCACGAACTGGAAAGAATGTGAATAATGGCATAGAAGAAGAAAATAATTTGTATAATTTTTATAAGGGTATACATTTTTTTAGAATAAGGTTGTTTTCATATGTTAGTTATGTTTATCCAACTAGATTAAGAGATTGTATATCTCTAAACTATGGGTGGTCATACCTACTTTTTGGTAATAAAGAGTATTGTTAATGGACTCAAAAATATTTGAATGTTTTAAGGCTTTGTATTATGCATATAAGTAATTAATACTTGTTGATGTGTTGATTTATACTATGAGGGTGCACAAATACTGAGGGTTGAAATCTTGAAAATGTATTGCAGACAAAGTAACAAAACATGATATTTTTATGAAAGAACTGATGGGGGGTTAAGTAAAATATTGATTTTGATTGAAAGTCACCATCAAATCTAAGTAGGTGTACCTTAGAAAAATTTGCAGGTTCCTAAATATGAAAGTCTGTGAGTATTTATCCTAGAAGAGTCTTTCTGCCTCTTATTATAGCCTGAAAGCACTTCAAAATTCTCTAGGTTTGCAAGAGGTCACTCTTGTTCTAACTCTCCAGTAGTACAAGAGAAAGTAAGTTCCAAAGAACAGGTTGACCCTGAAACTGAACTGTACTGATTAGACTAATTAGGACAGGTTGGGTTGTTTTTTTGAGGGGAGGGGAGGAGAGGCAGGATATGCTTCTTTTGTTATCCACATTGTTTCTTTCCCAGAGGCAAACCTAGATCCATTTTTGAGAAATCTATAACCCTATGATTATATCATTTAAATTCCAATCATAACGGTAGAAGAGATTAGAAAGAGAAATGCCATGTCCTGCCCAGGGCTAGATTAGAAATCCCTGCCACAGGTAGAACTGGAACACAAGCCTCCCTTGCAGTACTGAGTCACACTTCCAGCATTCATATTTTTTTACTTACCTAAAACAGCTCTTTTTCATATTTAAATAATATATATTTAAAGGGTAAAAGCTACCAGTATATAACCTCATTTTCCATGTTTTATAAGCCAGATGTCTCCCCATAGTCTTATATATGATAATAGGAATTCTTCATATCATGATATCGTGAATTTAATGTCATCTAAAAAAAGGATTTTTTTGTGCTAAAGCAGGTGCACCGGTGTGAATGTGTGGCTGTCCCATATTGAGGAGCCATATATTTCACAGTTAGGCTCTACACACAGAAATAAACAGCCATATGGCAAACAAACTTTCTTTTTACTGCTTCATTTTATTTGTTTCAAAATAGTGCAATGCCACAAATCCAGAATATTAACAACGCTCCATCTGGAGAAATGTAAGTTTTGGATCCCCTAACCAGCGTGCTAGCATTCCCACAAAACTTCAGAACTTCAATTGACTCCATACTTGGAAGAGGCTTTATGTCAACTCAGCATGCCTTCCTAATATGATTCTAATAGCTCAATTAAATATGTGTCTAAAATGGTAAATTCATAACTCTGGAAATATTTTAAAAGTTGGCCCCCTTATATACTGTTCTAATGATCGTCTTACAATGTTGATTAATAAATTGCTTTATGAATTTAGTTAGCTTTATTACTACCCTTATTTTACAAATGAGGAAAAGGAATGTACATGGTTGGCTATAAATGTCTGATCTGCATTTATAGTCCTAGCAGTTTATATCAGAAATAAACGGCTGAAGCTTTCTTTATTAATTCAACAAAAAATCAATGGGTATTTATATTTTTTGTATTTTTAATTTTTTTAAGCAGAGTACAAATATGAAAATGAACAGGAGGTGATTTCTGATCTCAAGGGAATTTACTAAATATAAATGCCTATATTAGATTGCAAAGGATCCCAAGTTCTATTAGGTATATGATTTATCTGATGAGAGGTTAAAGATACTAATTGAAATTAATGTCTTTCTTGACTTAACTATTAGAAAGAAAAATGTGGAAGCTACAGAATTTGGGTGGTAGAATTAGGAAAATCAGTAACAATCACACACAATGTAGGAAAAGCCCTAGCATACTGCTGACTAAATTTTGTTTTTGTTGGTTTTTTTTTTTCATTTTACTTTAAAATATTTTAAAGATATTTAATTGTGAAGTATTACCAAAAATACATAAATACATATACACCGTTTAATGGACATTTGTAAAGTGAATGTCCATGAAATATTAACATAACATAGGTAAAGAAATAGAACCTTATCAGCAACACAGAAGCCTATCATGTGGCGCCTTGTGATCAAAACCTCTTTTTTTCCCAATCCCAGAAAGAAAAATTAAATTAAAATTTCATTACTCCCATGTTTGTTTGTTTTTTCCTTAAGGTTTTAGCACTTATATATCCATCCCTAAATCATAATTTAATTCAGAGATTGGAAAACTTTTCTGTAAAGGCCAGATAGTAAATATTTTAGGCATTGCATGCCACAGGGTCTCTATCACAATTACTAAACTCTGCCATTGTAGTAAAATGATCCTGTAAAAACTTCAATTACTAAAACAGGTGGCAGATCAGATTTGGCTCATCCACCATAGTTGTCCAACCCTGGTTTGGTTTTTCCTGCTTTTGAGCTTTATATTAACAGAATCATACTTTATTATTCTTTAGAGTTTTGTATTTCTCACTCAACATTGGGTTTATAAAATACATTCATTGAAGTTGGAGTTTGTTTGTTTTCATTGCTGCTTAATACTCCATTACACGAATATTCAACAATCCATTTTTCCATTCTACTGTTTGACTTTAAGAGTTTTTGGCTATTATAGTGCTTCAATGAATATATTCATATATCCACCATAGTGTACATGTGAAGGGGTTTTCCAGCAAATATACTTATGAACATATTTATTGAGCCACAGGGTATGAGTAGCTTCTAGTACACTAGAAAATGCTAGTCTGTTATTCAAAAAGGTAGAATTAACTAAAACAATCCCAGAATGTATGTGAGTTCCAGTTACTCCATATCTTTATATATGTTCCAGTTTCAGTAGATTTTCCGTTTGTGCTCAAAAAAAAGTTTGCAGAATATCATTTTTATCATATTGTTTCACTCATTTTGTATTTTTATATTTTGTCTCTTGTAAATAGAATATAGTTGGTATTGTTTTCCCAATATGGCAATTTTTGCTCTTAAACTAGAGAGTTTAGTCTATTCATACTGAATGTAATAATTATTGACATATTAAGATATAAACAATTGTATATGTTGGCCTATTTCCCAATTTTCATTCAATTTTTTCCCTATTTTCCCTTCTTTTGGTTTGAATGGGTATATTTTATCACCCTCTGTTTTTATCCATTACCTATTTAGAATACTTTAAATTGAGTATGTATTTTTTTAGTGGTTACCAGAGAAATTATAGCATGCATACTTGACTTATCAAAGTGTAAAGTGAACTGTTATGATGATTCTAATTAATGAAAGAACCCTAGGGCACAGATTCTATTCAACCCTAACCAATGCAAAATTTAAATCTTATTTTAAGCCTATTATGCATTTTTTAAAAAATCTCATCTGATATTTGTTCTCTTTCATTAAATCAATACTTATTTATATTTGCTTACATATTCACCACTTTGTTTTCTTTTCATTTTTTTTTCTTAAACTTCACATCTTCCACTTGGAACCCACATTTTCCTGCCTATAGCATATCCTTTAGAATCTCCTTTAGGGAGGTTTTGCTAGTTTCAAACAACCTTATTTTTGTTTGCCAAAAGCCATCTTTATTTCTTTCACTTCTTGAAATATATTTCTGAAGTTATATATAACTGCAGGTTGGCAGTTAATCCCTTTAATATATTGAAGATTATATTTCATCACTTTCTGACTCCCATTGTTACTACTAAGAAATCAGCTATCACTCTAAATTTTTCATTTTGAAGTTAGTATATGTTTTTTCCCCCATCTTTCCACTCTTGCCAGCTGCTTTTTTTGTTTACTTTTTCATTGTTATTATTTTTAGTAACACTTAAATATCATATGATGATTGGATTTCTTTGTATTTATCTTGCTGGAGTTCACTGAACCCCTTAAATCTGTGCTTTGATTTACCTAATTAGCTCTGGAACATTTTCAGGCATCAACTCTCAATTATTTCCTATTTCTAAGCTGTCTTTCTTGGGACTCCAACTGATTGTATGTTAGATCTACTCACTGTATCTTCAAGGTCTCTTAATAGTGCCTCCATGTTTTCCACCTCTTTCCCTCTTCTTTTTGCATTTTAGAACATTTCTTCTGATTTATCCTCAAGCTCACTAATTCCCTCTTCTATTAGGATCATTATTTACCAAACAAATCCACAGAATGCTTATGTCAATTATTGTATTTTTTAAGGAACTCTGTTTCTTTTTTCAAATATGCAATACCACTTTTTATGGTTTTCTATTCTCTGCAGATATTTCATTGTTACAATTTTTTTAAGGATATATAAAGTTGTTTTATGATAAGCAACTGATAATACCAATATCTGAAGACAGTAATGGTTACATTTCTACTGTTTATAATTTTTGCTGGTTCTTGCTCACATAGTCTTTTATCTCTTGTGTGTTTGATGATCTTATGCTGTTTTTCTTTTCCAGTGAAAGATTATTGGTGGAAATTCCCTGAAATATCATATGGATGCATAATTTATGTATGTATGTATGTATGTATATATGAATGTATGTATTTATGTATTTATTTTCTCATAGGATTTGTATTTACTTCTGACAGGCACATAGGTCACTATCAGTTGAGGACCACCCCAAACTAAATCCTTAGTTTTGAATTTATCTGACTTACTCAATGATGTACATCTTGGATGCAAATTTATGTAAAACCACAATTTCTCAGTTTATTTATTTTTTTCCTTCACATGCTCTGTTCAGCGTTTAGGCAAAGTTAGCCAGTACCCCTGAAGTTGGGAGATGGATGTAGTGTTTAATTCTTAACTAAGAGCAGTTCTTTTGTTTCTATATTATTATAAGGAGGATTTCCTAAAGCTCCTCATCTTTGCCTTAGCTCAAACCTTGATGTCACATACTCACATTTGAATTATGGGCAAATGCCCTCAAAACAAAAGATACTATATGTCTCTGATATTATTCTTCTCTCTCTAGGTTAAGATTTCCCTCAGATTTTGGCCTAGCATTTCTCTATTATTGGTTCAAATGTTCAATTGCTATTGAATCATTTTTAATACTTTATCTTTCATTTTAAATTTTTCCATTAGGGGTTTGATCTCAAAACTCTAGACCACTATTACTGAAAAAAGAAAAAGTTCACAAATAATTTTATATATAAATTTAAATAAGTTTAGGGAAACTGGACACTTTTTGCAAATAAAGCATATATTTATGATATAAACTATACAAGGAATACAAAGGAATTCCCATTTATCAAAAGGAAAATGGTAAGAAGAAATTCAATGTATTACTAATGAGCCCAAGGTTTTTGTTTTTTTTTAAATCAACAGAAATTGAAAATGTACTTATAAGTTGTGGGAAAAAATGAAAAGCCTCTTCTTTTATTTATAAGGAAAAAAATCACAAAAGATAAAGCAAGCTTTGAGATGTCACCTGAGAATGCCTAACTATATTAAAGAGAATACCCAGATCTGGCCCCAACTTTTCCTCAGAATTTTCCTTTGTTGGAACAATAAATCTAAAAGAAAACTTTATTTAAGGGAAGAACTTGGATCTTCTGCTGAGCATACTAAGTGGAATGCAGACAGAGCAAGGAACAGGTAAGACTTGTAAAGTGAAAATGGCAATTTTTTCAGAGACTAAGACCACGGATAGGAAGAAGTGGAATATATTTATCATAGAAACATCAAAGTTATTTTCAACAAATAAGAGAGCATTTTGTGTGGCCTTAAAAAAACACTCCATAAGTTTAAATTACAGTATATATTTACATGTATTGTCTCAAATGATCACACAAGAGATAATGAGACCAGTATTGTAACATTTTGGAGAAGACAAAAATGCTATGAATTTCTAGCGACTATGAGACAAATTCAGATTTGATACCAGTTCTAACTTTAAAACTATTCTTGCTTTTACTATGTCATATAATCATCTTTCCCTGAAATAAAAAATAATAATCAGAAAATTTTGGTTATCTTGAATGAGAAAATTTTTTAGGCTCTTGCCCAATAGTGATATATTTTTCTATAAGAATGGGCAGAATAATTTATATTAAATTACTGTGATTTCCTACTAAGACTCAGTGAAAAGCAGGTAAGGCAAAGAAAAATAACAAATGTTATAGCATGAAATTGGTTAGAAATGTGAAGTGCCCTGAATTTAATCCAATTAAAATCAACATATATTTTGGACAGCCAGCTAAGTGGTAAGCACTTGGCAAAGCACAAATGCATATCAATGAATATAGCAGGGCTCCTGACTCCCAATATATGCCATGTAATACTACTTCTTTCAAAGATGTTTTCTAAGATTTGAAGTCTCTGTCCGAATGCAGCAAGAAAGTGGCATGGGCCAGTATTATGGCTATCCCTCAGATTTACATTTTAAAGGCAAATAGCAGAGGTTTTAAATTAGGCATACATAGAAGAATTTTACTTGAAGTTTGTTTTTTTTCCTTAAATTTCTAAATTACATGCATAACCCAACTTCAGATAAACTAAATCAGGGTGAAGAGCAGGAAAATATATTTTGAAAATATAATAGATAGGTTTTCCATTTTCCAATCGATCTAGGCCTTGATTCTTTGAATCCTGAGAAAAGCAATGAGAGAGGAATGTTTTTCTCTGGAGGTTTTCCTGTTTCACGAGGAGAAGCCAGGAAATGATGACTTCTCATGGTCAAGTCTGATTTTTCTGTTTGGCTCCACTTTTATTACTTAGTAGGGATTCCTACTATATTTTGATGCTACATTGTCTGCTAGTTTTAGTATTAGGTATAGGGGTGAGTTTATGTCCTTTTCCCTTTTGCTTTTTAAATAGTTTTATCAAAAATCTGAAAGAGTATATCAGGGACACTTCTAGCTAGATGGCAATTCAGATCTGAAT
>JAQZBX010047062.1:0-20585 GCA_029593785.1 Cabassous unicinctus | reverse complement strand
AATCAACAAAACCAAAAGCTGGTTCTTTGAGAGGATCAATAAAATTGACAAACCCCTAGCTAGACTAAAAAAGAAAAAAAGAGAGAAGATGCAAATAAATAAAATCAGAAATGAAAGGGGTGAAGTTATGGCTCACCCCACAGAAAAAAAAGGACCATAAGAGTGCAACTGGAAAAAGACCTTGAATAAAAGGGGGAAAAGTTAAAGACAAATGTGTTTATATGGCTAAGAGACTTCAAAGTGAGTTGGGAGGTCATCCCAGAGGTAACGCTTATATACATCTCAGCAGGATCTCATAGACTGCCAAAGTGGATACTACCCCAAATAGTGGGGCTCCTTAGGGCTCTGGAGACACCCAGGTCCTATGGTCAGGGCAGATAGCTCCGGAGTTTGGCGCCTTGACAGTGGACCCTACTTTGGAGTTTGTGCTCCGAGAGTGACAGAGTTGGACTCAGTTATGGCTTCCCTATGCATGGCTCATCTGTCCCTTCTATTTGAACCTATACTTGGTGCTAGAGTTGGTAGGTGTTCATCCAAGAGACTTGAATCTTTGGGCTGTCCATGTACCAGCTGGGCCCTGAGCATCAGCGGAGTAGCAACACTTACTCTCCAGTTCATTGGATTCACCCAGGACAACTAACAAGGAGGTGAGGATTGACAACCACAATACCAAGGAAATGAGAGAGCCTACAACTGCAAGCAAGAGAGTCCCATCCATCGGCTGTATGGGATTGAAGCCCCCTCTCAATTAGAGGTGGAGTGGACATCACCATCCCAGAATCCTCAGGATTGGGGAATAAACTATGGACTAGAGTGGACTTACTGGTATTCTACAATAGACTTGTTGTGATTCTAGCAATGGAAGAAATTACAGCATTGATGTGGGGGCAGTGGACACTGGAGGCTCTGGGGACAGGGGGAGGAAAAGACAGGTGTAATGCGGGGGCTTTTTCAGGACTTGGAAATCATCCTGAATGGCATTGCAATGACAGATATATGCCATTATATATCTTCCCATAACCTACAGAACTTTGTGGGAAAGAGTGTAAACTATAGTGTGAACTATGGTCCATGCTCAATGGCAATGCCCCAGGATGCATTTATCAATTGCAATGAGTGTGCCACATTAATGAAGGATGTTATTTATGTGGGAGGGTGTGGGAGGTGTGGGGAGTGGGACATATGGGCATCCCTGTATTTTTGGTGTAACATTTGTGCAATCTAAGTATCTTTAAAAAATAAAAAAATATATTTTAAAAAATTGCACATTTTAGGAAAACACACACACACACACACAAAGGATCATAAGAGGATATTATGAGAAACTATATGCCAACAAACTAGACAACCTAGATGAAATGGACAAATTCCTAGAAATATACAAATAACCTACACTGATGCTATAAGTAATACAAGAACTTAAAACAATCACACTTAAAGACATTGAAGCCATCATAAAAAATCTCCCAACAAAGAAAAGTCCAGGACCAGAGGGTTTCACAGGTGAATTCTACCAAGCATTTTGGGAATTATCAACAATCCTGTTTAACCTCTTCCACAAAATTGAAGAGGAGGGAAAATTACCCAACACATTTTATGAAGTCAACATCACTGTAATACCAAAGCCAGATAAAGACACTACAAGAAAAGAAAATTACAGACCAGTCTCTCTAATGAACATAGATGCAAAAATTCTCAACAAAATACTTGCTAATAGAATCCAACAGCAAATCAAAAGGCAGGACTTGATATGCAAGGTTGTTTCAACATAGGAAAATCAATTAATGTAATACACCACATTAACAAATTGAAGGGAAAAAACCCAGATGATCATCTCAATTGATGCAGAAAAGGCATTCAACAAAATCCAGCATCCTTTCTTGATAAAAACACTTCAAAAGATAGGAATAGAAAGAAAATTCCTCAATATGATAAAAGGCATATATGAAAAACCTACAACCAACTTCATACTCAATGGGGAAAGGTTGAAATGTTTCCCTCTAAGATCAGAAACAAGACAAGAATGTCTCCATTGTTATTCAACATTGTCCTAGAAGTTCTAGCTAGAGCAATTAGACAAGAAAAATAAATAAAAGGCATCAAAATAGAAAAAGAGAAAGTAAAACTCACTATTTGCAGATGACATGATCCTATATTTAGAAAATTCTGAAATGTCTATGACAAAGCTACTTGAACAAATAGATGAGTTCAGCAAAGTCACAGGATACAAGATCAACACACAAATATCAGCAATGTTTCTGTACACTAGTATTAAACAATCCTAGGAGGAAATCATGGGGAAAATTCCCTTTACAATAACAAAAAGACTCAGATACCTCAGAATCAATTTAACCAAGAAGTGCAGGACTTTTATGCAGAAAACTATAAAACAATTCTAAATGAAATCAAAGAAGACCAAAACAAATGGAAAAAATTCCATGTTCATGGAATGGAAAACTAAATATAATGAAGATGTCAATCCTACTCAAGTTGATTTATAGATTCAATGCATTACCAATCAAAAGTCCAACAGCTTACTTTACAGAAATAGAAAAGGCAATTAGCAAATTCATTTAGAAGAGAAAGTTCACTGAAATAGCCAAAAGCACTCTAAAAAAGAAGAGTAACATGGGAGGAATTTCACTGCCTGATCTTGAAACCTATTACAAAGCTGGAGTGGTCAAAACAGCATGGTATTGGCATAAAGATAGACACATTTATCAGAGAAATAGAATTGAAAGTCCAGAAATAAACCCTCACCTCTACAGTCAACTGGTTTTTGACACACCTACCAAGTCCATGTTGATGGGACAAAACACTCTCTTCAGCAAGTGGTGTTGGGAGAACTGGGTATCCATAACCAAAAGAATGAATGAGGACCCCTATCTCATTCTCTATACAAGAGTCAACTCAAAATGGATCAAAGACCTAAATATAAAAGCCAGGACCATAAAACTACTAGAAGAAAATGTAGAGAAACAGCTTAAAGACCTTGTGGTAGGTGGTGATTTCTTGGGCTTTACACCCAAAGCATGAGCAATAAAGAAAAAAAATAGATAAATGGGATCTCCTCAAAATTAAATACTTTTGCACCTCACAGGGCTTTGTCAAAAGGGTGAAAATGCAGCTGACTCAATGGGAGAAAATATTTGGAAATCACATGTCCTATAAGGGTTTAATATCCATGATATATAAAGAGATGCTACAATTTGATAATAAAAAGACAAATGACCCAATTAAAAAATGGGCAAAACACTTGAATAGACTTTTGTCCAAAGAAAAAAATACAAATGGCAAAAAAAGAAAAAAGAAAAAATGTTCAACATCACTAGCAATTAGGGAACTGCAAATCAAAACTAAAATGAGATATCTTTTCACACCTATCAGAATGGCCACTATTTAAAAGACAGAGCACTACAGGTGTTGGAGAGCATGTAGAGAGATTGGAACACTTTTTCTCTCTTGTTGGGAATGTAGAATGGTACAGCCACCATGGAGGACTGTTTGGCATTTCCCAAAGAAGTTGAATATAGATTTTCCTCATGACCCTGCAATACCATTACTGGGTATGCACTCAGAAGAACTGGGAGCAGTGACACGAATAGACATCTGCACACCAATGTTAATAGCAGTGTTATTCATGATTGCCAAAAGTTGGAAACAACCCAGGTGTCCATCAACTGATGAATGGATAAACAAACTGTGGTATTCACATAATGTAATAATATTCAGCTGTAAGAAGAAATGAAGTCACGAAGCATATGACAACATGGATGAACCTGGAGGACATTATGTTGAGTGAAGCAAGCCAGACACAAAAGGACAAATACTATATGACTGTGCTACTATGAACTAAATATATTGTGTGCTCTCATGGAGTTAATAACTTGAATATGGGTCACCAGAAAATAGAATGAGATTAGAGAATTGAAAGCTGAGCATTAACTTGTGCTGAATTGGTAGAAAGGATGTGTGTTAATCTTTGGAAATGAATAGAAAAGGTGAAAGCCCAACATAATGTTTGTAACTAGCAGTACAATTATGTTGTCATGAGAGTGGTTTAAAGGGAAAGTCTAAGATCATGTATATTAATAGAAGGAAAGCTAAAAACATGAAACTGTATAGCATAGTAAAACTGCATGTGAAATATGAATATGGGTAAATTTGCATATATAAGACCATTTTTTTGAAGCTTAACAAATGTATGTTAATACTACAAGATGTTAATATCAGATCAAAAAAACCCATTTTGCTATATGAAAGAAATCAGACACAAAGTACTACATATGGTATGATTCCACTAATATAAAATTTAAATATAAATCAATTTATAAAGATGAAATTTGAATATTTGTAGAGCTGGGGAAGGCATGATAAGGATTGTTGAGTTTTTCTTTTTGGAATAATAAAATTGTTCTAAAATTTTTTGTGATGATGAGTGCACAACATTGTGATTATATTAAAAGCCATTGATTATACATTTTGGATAGATTGTATGGTATGTGAAAATATCTCAATAAAACTGCTTAATAAATAAATAAATAATTGTGCAAGAATAGCCAGAAATAGCAGCTATATACAGCAGGGGAAGACTAGAGAGATTGAAAGGTGAAGAATTTTCTTGTTTATTTGTTCATCTGTTTTTGTTTATTATTATTACTGAAATCATGTAAATGCTCTAATAATGATTGAAGTAATGAATGCACAACTATGTGATTATACCAAATACCACTGATTGTGCATTTTGGATGAATTGTATGCTTTGTTAATATATATCAATAAAAATGAAAAAAATTAAAAAGAAGCCACTTTCTTGAATTTCAAACTTGTTTATAGTAACATCAATAATTTGATATTCATGTACTGCCTTCTGATCTTATTTATTGATGGATTCAAAACTTAAGTGGGGGAAAAAATCTTATGTCCACCTACCCCCACCCCTCCGCCCTTTCCCCAGTCTTGGAGATGACTGCTATCAGTTCATTTGGATGAGGTCTGTATCCAGCTTCGAATCTGCAC
Source organism: Cabassous unicinctus (assembly GCA_029593785.1). Classification (NCBI taxonomy): domain Eukaryota; kingdom Metazoa; phylum Chordata; class Mammalia; order Cingulata; family Chlamyphoridae; genus Cabassous; species Cabassous unicinctus. The sequence continues at coordinate 15,566 of JAQZBX010047062.1, read as the reverse complement.
GGCTCCAGAATTGTGAATGGCATCATGGTACTCTCTGTGGCTTAGAAGATTTAGAAGACATTTCATCTTCATTCCTATTATCATTAAAGTAATAGTTTATGATCAACCACACATTTCTTGACTCATTTTGGGTGTAGGACTTCAAGATTTCATGTCAACAATAGCAAATGAAAACAAAGCTAATTCAAGGATGTTTGTGGGGGGAAATTATAACCTGGGAGTAAGGGTATTAATGCAAATGCCTTGTAACAAAGCTATAAGAACATAGACTAATACATACACTTGTAATACGTAAATGTCTCTTTCCTAATCTGACTTTACTATATGATACAGAATAAAAATAGAACAGAGCTGTCTTTAATTTCAGTGAACAAAGGGTATATTTTAACTATTATATAAGCACAGTACAGGATAAAGAGAGCATGCACAGTGCAGTAAAGATTCCAAGAGCCCAGAGAAACTTGTTACTGTTTATAACAAAAAGCTTATTGATAGTAATATTTGTAAGTGGTCCATGAATTTGTGGCTGCGATTGTTAGTTATTAGGAAGACAGATGGTACCAGGAATCAAAGTGAGAAACCAAGAAAGACTATGGAAACCCCAAGGAAAGAGCCAAAAGTGGTTTGTTTTTATGTAAATGCCCTTCCTCCCCACTTCATCCTCTTTCTAGACCTCCCTGTCTGCAAGAAATACAACGTTTCTTTGTTACAAGATCTTAAGAATATGGTGACACATGGGAAAATATAACTAATGTAACTTATAGACTATAGTTAAGAGTAATATTGTAATATTTTTGTAGCAAAGGCAAAGAAAGTACTATATCAATGTTAAAGGTAAAAAAAAAGAATATGGGATTTAGTTTTATGAGAGAAAATATGATCAAGCACTTTTTTTCATTTTCTTCATTAACAGGGAGAACTTGTTCATGTTATTTAACCAATCTGTGCTCATTTATTCATCCTTTGGACACTGGATAAACAATTGAGTTTGTTTTTAGGATTAAGTGAGATAAATGTGCCTGGACAGGATTTTTTTTTTTTTAAGTAATGCTTCTGTAATTTGTTAAGTTGCCTTTTGTCTGTTATTTTCTTTTTTGAAGTTGAAATAAAGTAAGAAAAAAAAAAAAAAAGAATGTGTGGTGCATAAGGATTCTTTCCTTACATCGGCATCGAGGATATTACTCCCTAAAAAGCAGGCACAAGGTATCATTATTTTGATGAATTTGTCAAGATCCAGGTAATAATCATTGGCTTTTCACTCTCAAAACCTGGAAGAATTTTTTTTTTTCCAACACAAGTAGAATCACAGTAACTAAACTCACCAAATGGATATATAAAACCAGAGTGTTAATATATTAATTCTGAAAAAAAAAATGGCACTTGTACAAGAAGCAGCATTCTCGTATTGGTATTTCTAATATGTGCTCTTAGGTAGACAGGCAAATTAAAGTCTGAAGGATGCTTGGTAAGCACAGAAGCAGAGCAAACCCAGCTTCTATCTCTCACTTCCACTTGTCCAGTAAACCTCACAGTAGGGCTCCCATAAATTCACTCTTCCCTCCTTAATTCTTTTCCCATAGTGAAGCCAGAGTGTTCTTTTTTTTTTTTTTCCTTCAAAAATGCAAAACTCTACAATATTGCCCTTATCTAAAACTCTCCAATTGCTTCCCATTGCAGGCAGAAAATCGAACCCTGTATAAAAGTCTCTATGTTATGACTCCAGCTTACCTTGAGAGAATTTAATCAGAGATGTTGATGCTTTATAGCAAGACTTCAGATATAAAAACACTATTATTGAAATTCCTGTCAGAAAAACATCTTTATTGGGACTCTGGAACTATCTAACTCATATCCCCACTTTCCTCACAGAACACATTGTATTTATAATTTCTTTTTAATTAATGCAAGCTTATTTTTAGCAGAACAATCTATTTTGAAAATCAATTGATACCCAAAATGAGTGTGATCTCTGATGATTAGTGACTTATTAGAGTAGCCAAATTTCAGTCACAGGGATTTGGAAAAAGTCAGAGGACCCTGTTCATTCATTTAATATTTATTAAGCAGCCTCTAGATATCAAGCACTGTCCTTGTTAAACAGACAAACAAACAAACAAACAAAAAACAGCAACAAGACAAAGAGGTTTCCTGCTTTCATGGAGCTTAATTTTAAGTGGGGGGAGGAGGGCAGAAAATAAACAAGAATTTGCCAGATAGACATAGGAGGCATGCAGAAAAGTGAAAGACAGCGAAGGGACACAGAATGACTATGTAGCATGGAAAGGGAGAGAAATCCTAGACACCATGACTGGGAAATTGGATCAGAAAGGAGATAAATATCCTTTGAGATAGTCCCTGTGGCTTAGAGTAAGACTTGCCAATAATTTATGTGTGACATATTACAATTGATGTAAATACTGGTAGGTTAGGTTTGGGGTGGGACCTCTGTATTGCCAGATGCCAGATAGGAGACTCTTTTGTGTATTGGAAGAGATTTCTGAGGGCACCCAGTTGGTTAAGATGAGCATGCCCATTTTAAGGCACTTTTACATTCTTAAAGACTCTTAAGAATGCTTGAGTGTGGTTCCAGGAAACAACTACTTGCTATTCCTTTATGCTTTAATGGATCTGATTATTTTCTTAGTAAACAGTTTTACTACTCTTAGCCAGCTGTTTTACCAGATAAACACGGGGATCGCTGAATGACCTAGGGCATATTTCTGAAGGTATAGTTAACTTGAAGACATCGCTTTTTATGATGATACATTAAAACTTGTACCTCATCTATTAAGAAATGCCAAGATACCTTGGGTGCTGAAATAAAATATTCAGAAGAGATCATTTCAGTTTAATCTTCTTTGAAACTTGATTTGAGATGAGTAAGGTGAGCCAGAAGCCAACATTGTGATTGCTTCATGGAAAAATGAACTACGACAGCATAGATTGCCCATGAAAAACATTGTTGAACAGTTCCATTCTCCGGTTTTGATCCCCAGAAAAGCTATTCACAATGATTTCATTTTATCTCCTAAAGCAATTAGAAAGAGAAAGCAGCGAGACAAAATACTCACCATTTGGATGAAGGAAGCAAGAAAGAGACAGGATTTGGAAATTTGGACTGTAATAGAATTTACCTCAGTGGCTATATTTGGAGAAGTTATAGAATAATAAGACCTTAAGAGAAAATGCGGAGACTTAGAGTAAATACTGGCAGTGTTAAGGTATCTTAAGATGGCAGCTGTTAAGATGGAGTTATTTTTATGGGCTTTGGAAAGAGGACTAGCTATAGGGTCAAAAAAGGCCATGTTTAATTTTTTCCCTCTGCATTTGCTTTGTCTTTTTTCCCAAAACGAACCTCTATTTTTATGATATGGGCGAAGGGAAGTTGAGTTGACTGCTAACATTGTTAGGTGTGATAGTGTTATGGTAGTTATATGAAAAATATGTTCTTATTAGTGAAAATTGTGTTCCCAGTATTTATAGGTGAAATGACAGAAAGTTTGGGATTTTCCCTCCGAATGGAACAAAAGCAAGGTCTACAATGAACAAAACTTACATAATGTTTATAATTGTTGAAGCTGGGTGATGTCATTATACTGTCATTTTAATATTGTATATATTTGAATATTTCTAAAAGAAAGACAGAAAAATGCCAGATAAATCTAAGTGTGGATATTATTTTCATTAAAAAAATTATTTAACTGTTAAGCCATTCAACTTGTAATTTCAAGTTTTTTATTCATTTCTTTCTCACGAATATTTAGATTAAATCTTTGGTCTTGCCTCTGCTAATAATTGCGTTGTGTCTTCAAGAGTAGCGCCTTTAATTCTTAGGCTGAATCTGTTATTCTGTTCAACATGTTTATCATATTGTCCCGTTGTCCAATTATTTTCATCTCTATGCCTTTTTCCTTGCATTCTTAGAGTTTCTAGAGTTTATACTCCATATTACTGATTTTATTTTCAGCAAGTCATGTCTTACTATATACCCCATTGTTGATTGGAATTTTGTTCTTGAATTTGGAGTTTCTTGTATTTTTAATTTTTATTGTTTTAGTTAGTTCATTTTGCTTCTCATCTTGCATGTCTCTCTATTGACTCTCACCTTGTAGCTCCAAGTTCCTCTCTCATAAGGCTGTGTCTTCTTGTCACTTTTAAAAGAAACCAAGCAGACAATTTATTTTCTAATTTTAGAAACTGAAAGAGGCACATGTGGAACAGTTCCTTTCTGTAATGCAATGTCTCTTTATGAGCTCCGGGGGAGTGGGGGTGGGGTGGGGGAGGGCTAAAGGCCTTGTGCATCTCCAAGAGTAGGTAATCCTCCCCAAATGCTCAGCTACCTTTTTTTTTCCTGAGTATAGGGAAAACCTATAAAAATCTCCTACAACACTATTCCATGGAATCCCCAATTTGGAAAATGTTAGCTAAACTTTTTTTTTTTTTTAATTGCTCTCTTCAGCCCATAGTCAGAAGGAAGACGATAAATTCATGCCTTGGATCACGTGTGTGACTTCACTTGTCCTCAGTTTGGTAAAATACTACTTAGTATCTGTAATGGGCCAAGCACTGTACTGAATCTGGGGAAACAAAGACTAACACTTTCCCCCTGCCTTCCAGGGCAGTGTGGGACAGTAAACACACATAGGTGTTCTGACAACAGAGAAAGGCATGCATAACTCTCACTAATAGCCCTGAACTAAAGGCTACAAAAAAATCCATTAAGAGAAAGAAGCTTTTCAGGAGTAGTAGCTCAATTACTAAGTGGTTTGTTTTGAAAATTGATGACCAAGTGTTTTCTTTTTTAATTAAGGTGGTGTTTTGTTTGTTTAAACCCTGAGGGGGTGGAGGAGAGAACCCAATCCTACTTTGCCAAAATATTTCAAAACCTTTTAGTATGTATTAAAGTAAATGCTTGTCTGAATTTAGGGGGGAAAAGTTATTCAGGTCCAACCCTAAATCTAAGATTTACTGAGAGGGTTTTAATATTAGAACAATTGTTTTGGTCCTTTCATTTTTCAGAGGTTCTAAATTGTAATCAGGGAGAACTCATCCAACTTTCTAACTGCAAAAGCAGGCTGTTTTTAAGTAATGTGACAACTTAAAATTTTTACAATTTTAAAGCTCTTCTTCACACAATTTTTCATGGATGCCCAGAAGTCTCTTATAAAAGAGACTTCTTTTATAAAAGAAGGCAATAAACTCGATAGGACATAAGGATCAATAGAAATGAGTTTTATAAATCTAAACTTGGTTTGTACTTAGGATTTTAGAGTTTATGTTAAAAAGTAACAAGCTAAAATATATGTTAAGAGCATTATGATTTAGTATTTTATTCTGCTTTATTTTATCATTACAGTATCTCTGACAAATAAATGATTAAAATGTTAATATCCTTAATATATAATGAGATATCACATATTGACAAGGAAATGTTGAATGATTCTACAGAAAAATGGGCAAAAGAAATAAAGAGAAAGAGCACAAAGAGCATAAAATACAAATTGGCAATAAACATGTAAAAGACTATAAAGCTCAACCTCAACAGTAACCAGACACAAAAAAGCAAGTCTAAAAAACAATCAGAATGAAAGACTCAAACTGGCCAAATCATCTTAAAAACAGCAATCTTCATGTGAGTGAGGGTAAAACAGGAATTCTTGCATACTGCTACTGAGTTTGAGAATTGGCACAGTCCTGGAAAGAAGGGAGGCAAATGTCTCAGAAACCCCTGATTCATTAAGACCACTTCTGGGAATTCATCCTCAGGAACATGCACTCACCGTGCTTGAGCATAATGTATTTATATGACCCTTTATTATGGTTTTGTAATGTAAACACTATCCCCATGTTACAGGTGAGAAAGCTGAAACCCAGAGACATCAAGGATTTGTCAAAATTCCCACAGCTAATCAGTGACAGGGCTGGATCATATCTTCTAGGTCTCAACTTCTTGGTTATTGCTTAGGCTGAAAATATTTGGTTGAATAATTTTTGCCAACTCCTCTATGCTATGTTCAAAGTTAGGTTCTGGATCTACAAAGATAATAATAAGAGTTCATGTTTATTGAGCATTTGCTGTGTATGAACTTCTTCACACATGGATTATCTCATTTTATCCTGGGGCAACCCCTTTGCTAACCCTGTCTTTTCAACGAGGAAGCTGACTAACTTTCCAAGTTTCAAATAGCTGAGTTAAAGGAACCAAACTGGGCAGTCTCACTCCGGAGTCCGCTCTCTTAACCATTATGCCAAATTTTCTTCCCCAAGATAGACCACTCACAGATCTTATCCTCAAAGAGTTGCAGAGATGGATTTGTTATGAGGCACAATGCATTGCAACTGTGCTATGGGGACCCAGGGGAAACTAGCATCACTGTGCTTTGGTCCTGGTAGTTTGTGGTGGTGGGTGGGAGGCTCCCCAGTACAACTACCATTAGTGAGACCAATTTGTAGTCCATTCTCTGAGCACGCTCAGGAACAAGGTACATACGTTCTCACTTACAAATTGATTGGAAACTATATATGTAGTATTATATTCCTACATAGAGCAAAACCAAACCAGAAAGATCCATAGATAAAAGAGTGGAATGAAATGCATTAAAATGCTAACAGTGCCTGTCTCTACTCTCACCAAGAGGAGGGCTTTATTTCCTCCTCTATGTTTCCATAATCGATATCTTGCTGTTATAATCAGACAAATGCTATACATATTAGCTACATTTTAAAAAACATATGTAATGTTTTGGATATTAGTGTCAAACACATATCAGGACCTTCCTGGAGATACTACAAAGTCCAGCATGTATTTCATATAGGTATTTAGGGGGAAAGGGCAGCGGGCACCCTGTGTAGTTTTAGTGATTCTCCAAATTTGAGCATAGATTCCAACCTCGTGCATTGGGTCCCTGTGGTTCCCTCATACTGGTCTCTGTTGGGAGGACTGGATGCTTAGGAAAGCATTGGCAGCCCTGGCTGCAGAGGCAGAGCAATGGCTGAGAATCTAAGTGCTGGTTGTCAGACCAAATGAGAAAATATGTACAATTGTGTCTGAAAACAGATAATGTATATAGTAATACAAGATGGGGTTTGAAAGTATGAGAAGGATTCTCATTAGCAGAAACATCATCAGAGAAGCAGAGGTATTCAGAGTGCTCCTGGCTTTCTTCTAGCCACGGGATAACCACCGTCAGCCAGTGGTTAGGAGATGATTTCTAGAAGGTGACGTTTGGGCAGAATGATTTTCAGGCTCCAATACAAACAGCAAACATTGATGGAACTCTTCCTCATACTAAGTGCTTTGGCCTTACTCATTCGAGCCTGACAACAGCTCTGAGTCAGGTAATTTTATTGTCATCATTACAAACGTGGAAAAGGAGGCTTAGACAGGATAAGCAACCACACAGGGTCATACACTTGTGGGTTATAAAGCCAGGATTTGAACTCCAGCAGCTTTGGGCTCCTATTCTTCTCCTTAAAGATTGGAATTTGATAATCACTTCCCTAGGCCTTCTGCTTCGACTACTACCCACTTACCCTATAGCAACTCCTCCAAAACCTTTCAACACATATTTTAAATTTCCTAATTAAGATATGTTTTATGGTTATTTAAACTTCATGAGATAATTTGGCAGAATTAAACACATCCAGCAATTCTGAAAAATAAGAAATAGGATTCGCTGGTGTAGATAAAAGAGAGAAATCAGCAAATAATGTATTCTTTTATTTTTCTCCCTCTTTTACATAGTAGCTTGAATACTTCCATGTGATTTTTCAGTTTTTCCCAAATATGTACCCAAATACAGTAATTTACAAGTCATGCATCTCTCTGGTATTCCACTTTCAACTAAAAAATTTGATAAGTCACTTCTTGCTGTCTCTAGAATCCAAATGTGGCTACTATCATCTTAAAGAAAATAATTCTGCCTTAATATTTCCATAGAACGTCCTTCTACTCTTGGATCTGGGTGAGTTGAAGTAAATAAAGTGGCTTTCTAGTCCCCAAAATATCCCACTAATTATGAATACAAATATTCAGTTAATGCATAAGGAGAAAAGGAGAGTTCTACCTCCCGTCTGTGCCTGGTAGGTAGAACACCTGTGTCATGTCCCCTAAGGAGGTCATAGGATCTCAAACTGAACACATTCAAGATCAACTTTGAAAAATATATGGTGGAAATTTGAAAAGGGGAATTCAGAAAAACTTATGAGATGACATGGAATAGTGGAAATATAGGATTTGTGGTTCCAAGATCAGGTTGAAGTTCCATCTTTGCAATGTATAAGCTCAACATTGCAGAAGCCAACACCATAGGAATATTTTGAGGGTTAAGTTAGTTTATGCTGAATAAATAGCCCCTGCCTAGAACTCAGTAGGCACCCTATGTATCATTGCTTTTGTATCCATCCTGTCTTATATTACCCAACCGAGGATAAAGAAATTTACCTTTCAGGGTTGTTATGAGAATTATATGAGATAATGAATGTGAACATTTTCTATTAACCACCAAATTCCTCTGGAAATCTGGAAAAATGCTGTAATGAAATTTGGGTAAAGGCTAGTAGCCTAAAGTGGCTGAAGCACAGATTGATGGAAGAGGAAGGTGATGATGATGGAAGAGGTGGTCTGGACCAGACTGTGAATGCCTTTGCATGCCACAGTAAATGTCGTAGACTTTGATTGAAGGGTAAGGCGACTGTCCACATCAGGATGATTGTGGCTTCCATGGTCCAGGCCAGTGAAAAGATCTGAGGCAGTGATTTTAGTCATTTAGAACTCCTCCTTCCCCAGTGTAAAAGGCTGACCAAGAGCACAAGACGCTTCACAGGTAACTCTGAGCAGCTATCTTGCAGGACACTGCAGCTACCTCTGCTCACCAGGGTATCCAAAAGGCAGACTTCCATCTCTTCCTTCCTCCTGCTCCATACTTGGCATACATTGTTGATTATTCCAGCCTCTTAGTACCCTTCCATGTCACAACTACAAACAATAATTACTTAAATCTCATATGCCTGGGCCTGTAACTCCCTTTCCATGGGAAATGCAGGCTGGCGTCTGTAGGGGATTGAATCACGTCCCCCATAAAGACATGAACAAGTCTTACCCTGTGTTCCTGAGGGGTGGGCCCATTTGTAAGTGGGCCTTTGAAGATGCTATTGGTTAAGGTGTGGACTCACCTGTGAATAGGATCTTCAAAGATTCAAATTGAATCGGGGTGGGCATTTGTCTGTATGATTAGAGTCCTGTTAAGGCAGAGGAAATTCAGGCATAATCAGTAGAAGCTGGAAACCAGAAGAAGCCAGAAGTAGAAGTCAGAGAGAGACATAGCTGTGTGATGGAGGATTGCCAGACCGGAAGCCTACAGGCTTTGGGGAGAGCATGGCCTAGTTGCCACCATTCCAGCATTCTGCAGTTTGCCTTTGGATCTTTCACCCTCTGCAAACATAGCTTCTATGTGGATGGAGCTACCACTCTATACCAGTCAGCTCTTGGATGGATCTCTTTGTTCTTGGTTAGCTCCCATTAAGCTTTTGTAGAAACATTAATTCATTTATAAAACCCTGTTGTGTATTTTACTCATTCCTATGGCATTCTACCCATCCTGTCCAATGCATTTTCCACATTTTTAAAATGCACACACTTTAATTTTATAATCTGACTGACCCAAACAATAAATGTTATTTTGAGAATAACACAAAACAAAAACCCTAGTTCTGGGAAATTTGGCCCCAAGGGGGAAGAAATCCAACAGTGTTTTCCTTTTGTTTAATTTCTTTTTCTCATTTCCCCCTCATTTTCCTCAGCTCTTTTGGCATCTTGTACTTTTCTTGTGTGCTTTCTGACTGTAAAAATACCCTTACAGTCTCTATACTTGGAAAGCATATTGAAGCCAACCACCTTTTGATCCCAGACTGGTGTCTGCAGGAGGAGCTAAGTAGAGCTGTTCTGACAACGCTGCCTTCGATTCCAGATACTGTTGTCTGCCTTATGGATTGTAAAGCAATAATTGACACTGCAGCACTGCCCCAGGGGATATAATCACCGAGAAGGAAGGATCTGGGGTCACAGTAAGATGGCCGATAAATGAGCTGGCACAACCACCAACACGGAAAGAGGCCCTTTTTAGTTCCTGCTCTCTTAGGGGATGGCTCATCTCTATGGCCTGCTCTAAACCGTAGGATTCTTCTGACATCTATCTGTTTTGTGATTCCTCCTTTCCAATAACTGAGGGGCGCCTTCAGAAAATGCATTCTCTTTGTCTTCACTTGCTTGAAGCTCAGTCTTTCCATGACACAGATCTAATCAATTGTTTTCGAGGTTAATCATTATTTTATTTAACAAATATATATTGTGGGCCTTACATACCAGGCTTTTGCCTAGGCACTGGTGACAGAGTCAAATAAGGCAAGTGTCCCACTCCCAGGGAACTTGTGGTGTAGTAGGTTGTTTTCTGCTGCTAATATACTTTGCTGTATGGGTGTTTTGATATTCTAAAAGCTTTTGATTCTCATTTCCTACAGAATTAATTCCAGCCTTCACAAAATGGTACACAAGGCTGTATGGATTAGGGTCTTTGCAGGGAGGTGGTACACTCAACGGAGACTATTTACAAAGGTGTGTGTGTGAAATGGCAAAGGGAAGTCCCCAAGGGATGGTGAAGACCTACCTCTTAGCAATGAATTTAATGAGAGCTGAAGCTGTAGGAGAGGCTCACCCCGTGGGAGATGAACACTTTGCAAGGGAAATGCCTGGGATTTAGGCTGGCAGGCAAGGAGCCGGGGAGAGGAATGGCTCAACTTCTCACTCTTCCTGTCCTCTGATCTCCATCTGCTGCATCCATTGGCAAAAGCCAACAGGAATCTGGAGGGAAATGGAACATGGTATATGTGGTTCCCAAAGTTCAGGCTCCTGGACCCCGGGGAAGGATAGCTCAGGGTGCAGAGTGGACCAGGAAGGGGGCAAATAGAATAGCTAGTGCAAAGGCCACTCCAAATCTAGCCCAGCCTAACTTTGCCATTTGCTAAGTTTCTATCCCTCTATTTCTGTCCCTATTTGCTACTATTCCAATTCCGATAAATATAGATCATTCTGGAAGTCAAATTCTCCTTAAAAGCAAGCATTCGGCATTATATTAATAAGTATTTTTGGAGCATATAGTATGTGCCAGACTTATTTCTAGCAGCAGGAAATGGCCCCTGCCCGTCAGGAGCTTACGTGAGTCATGTAATTACAAAAAGAGTACAGTACGGTATTATGATAAGAGAAACACATGTCGGGTGTAAGCAGCCCATAATTAGGAGAGTTCAGAAATGTTTTACAAATGTAATAATGGTTGAGCTGACTTGTAGAAGGTAAGTGTAAAAAAGGTAGTAGAAGAAGAATGCTCCAGACAGAAACGATAGTATGAGCAAAGACCTGGGAATAAGGAAGAACAGGGCTTATTTGTAAAACTGCAGGTAGTTCACACTGGGAGTATGGAGGTGAAAAAGGAGGGAGGAGAGGTGGGCAGAGGACAAGCACAGAGGCCCTGGAAGCCAAGTTGGGGACTCAGGACTTTCTAGTAATGAGGAGGCACTGAGCATGTGAGAAATAGGCAGGGCAAGCACAGGCAGGAGGGAGGTCTGGGTGAAAGCGAGATGCAAGTGCTGCTTCCCTCCTCCCTGTGGAAATGGATGGCTAGCTAAGCTGGTTCTTTTCTTTTGACCAGAGACAGGACCTATGTTTGAATCTGGTCCTGTGGGTTTAAGAAAGAAATTTAACATCTTTGATGCTTATTTCCCCGACCTGTAAAAATAAGAATATCTGCTGTGTTTACAGCTACTTCAAAAGGTTTTATGAGGCTCAAATGAAGTAATATTATGAAATATATATGAACTCTCTTTCCAGATATATATTAATATATGTTTGCAGCATTATTCTTCTGATGCACATGGAAAATATTTTGTTTTCATATTAACATTATAGCAGAACACAGAGATCCCATTTTCCTGTTTTCAGAGCAGATATAAGGACATATACAATGCCAAGATATTCTGAGCTCACTTAATTCCAAACCTAAGGAAAATAACCTTAGAGATAGGGTCAGAGGTGAATAGAGCCTGGATGAGGGTGGATGTTTCCTTGGAGAAATCAGTTATTAATCACCTGAATTTGCTCCTAAAATACCTAAATTTACTGCAAGAGTGCAAGGAATTGGCAAGAATTGAAATTCACCCCATTTTCCTGGGAATATGTCTCTTGGTTCTTAAGTTTAGAGGAATCAATGATCATAGGTTGAATGGACTTCATAAGTTACTCTGGCCCTGTACCCATGGGGTTGCCAAGGGCAGATGAAAGTCAAATTCTAACTATATCCCAGCTTAAAGACCAAGGAAGTCAAGGCCTCGCCACTTGCATCCGCTCTATGAGAGTCTGCTGAAACCAGAAGAGTTTCGCTTTTTAATCCAGATCTTGTTCTGCCACCAGAGACCCAAACCTGGGAAACCAATCTTAACCTTCAACATTGCAGCATTAATTTTTAAAGATGAGTTATTAACTGAAAAGTGCTATAGACTATAATTTAAAAATTGTTTTGGTCATTTTTCTCCTATTAAAAAAGCTTATTGTATCTTTTACTTATATCACAGTAACTTTTACTTAAATCATAGCAATTTTAGATAAAGTGGTCTAAATTTTCTCTCTTTACTTTGTGGCTTTATTATTGCACAGATTCAACTTCCTTATAATGTATCCTGTAATTTTCCTTTGTGATGTTGAAATCTGAATAGCAGCGGAAATGAAGCAGTAAAGCTTAGATCCATGTGAATCCCAGCAATTTTCTTAAATTCTAGTTGTGGTAGTAGAATATAGTTTTCATGTATGATTAATACTGACAGCCTTGTTTCATCTGGAAGTGCATGACTTTGAAATTTTTATTCTACAGACATTCTGGAGCCATGTATTGCTCATTTATTCTTTTGTTTATTCATTCCATAAATATTTACTGACATTATTCCTTATGAGATAGGCATTTGGTGGGTTACTGATGGTACAAAGACAGATTAGATATGGTTTCTGGACCCAAAGAGCCTACAATCTAGTGGAGGAGATACCAAGTCAGAAGGGAATTGCCATGTACAATGATGCCAAAGATACAAGCTCAGGGCAATTTGGGAGCATGATCTCATGCTGATAAATGCATATGTTTGACAGGAGGACCCAAAAAATTTGAAGGTATTTGACAATTCTTTAAGAACTCCATAATCTGTTTAACATAGCAAGAAATACAATGTATGAAGAAATTGATATACATAAAAATATATATGTATAATACATATATTATATATACATATCTTATGTCAAGAGAGACTCTTGACATAAGAAGTCAGGACAAAGTGTACAACTTGTTTCAGGCATTGTGCTATAAACATAGTTTTAAGTCATAATTTGGGGTTTCATTTTTTTATTCTTTATTTACGTGAAACTCCTCCCCTCCTCCCTGCCCCCAGTAATGTCTGTGGTGTTTCCATTTGCTGAGTCATTTAGAAATAACAACGACAATTTAATTTTTCAAGATGCCTTCATAAAAGACAAACTGGTATTAACTACTAGCACACAATGGTGTTCTCGGTGCTCCTTGTAATGCATCTTAGAAACTAAATTGTATATCAAAGAACTTTCCTATATATAATTTTGTTAACTCAGAAATACTTCGAGACATTCTCTTTATTCATTCATTCCCTCTTTCATTTATTCTTTCATCAAAATTTATTTGCACAACACTCTGCATCAGAACTTCTGCCAAGTTTACTAACAAAGCAACGCTGTATTGTTACTAGGATTCCTAGCTAGGGCTATTAGACAACCTCTCCTCCCAAGTATTTTATTGGAATTTTTGTTCAAAATCAGGAGAGGCATCCTTGCTTTTGCTAAGCTCTAAATGAGTTAAATGGTTCATTTTAAAAAGTATGAAGTAAGATACAAAACTCCATAGATACATACTGGTCAAAATAATTAGTTACAAAACAACCCTCAGTATATCAAAATTAGATATAACATGTGGACAATGAAGACTTCCTTTTGCTTTAGGAAGGGGAAGATTTTTTTTAAAAAGGCAAAAACCTGAACAAAAACAAAGACAAGCTTTGTCCGCATGCCAGCTAATTACAATGTCTCTTTAGCAGTTGAGGCCCGGAGAGTCTGGATCCCACTAGTTTCTAATAGAATTATTGCAAAGTGTTAATAGAAGGCATCCAAAGTTTTCATGATACAGAACTGTGAAATATCTCACTGTTTTGTCCCCTTCTCTCTGTTGTTAATTATATAAATTATCCTGTGAAATGGAACTGCTCAAATCCTGGGATACCATATTCTCCTAGTGAAAATTTTGTAACGTATCTTTATAGTTGGGAAGGAGTGACATGTGGCAAATGACCAGAAAGTCACCAGGTCCCTTAAGAATCAATTGTCTAAGAGTTCCTTGACATATCAGCTTTAAAAAAGAAAATAGACTTGGACTGAAAAGGAAAGAAACTAATAGAAACAGTTTTTCTCTATTGTTTGATAAGTGCCTGTCAGCTTCCCGGGGAGGCTGTAACAAAGTAACACAAACTGGCGTCTTAAAACACCAGAAATTTATTGGCTCACAGTTGTGGAGGCAACAAGTTGGAAATCAAGGTGTTGGCAGGGCCCTCCTCCCTCTGACATTTGCAGGGGGGACTTCTTCCTTGCGTCTTCCTAGCTTCTGGCATTTGTCAACAGTCCTTGGCATCCCTTGGCTTGTAGATACAGCACTCCAATGCTTACCACGGTTGTCACATGGCCCTCTCCCCTGTGTGTCTGTCTGTGTGTCCAAATTTTCCTCCTCTTATAAAGACACTAGTCATATGGATTGGGACCCATTCTAGCTCAGCTTGGCTTCATTTTTAAATAATCAGATCTTCAAAGACCCTCTTTCCAAATAAGGTCACCTTCACAGGGCTGGAGGTCTGCAATGTGTCTTTTGGGGGACACAAGTCAACCCCTAAGAATGCCTATTCACTTCTACAACATATGGAGATTCTTAGAGAAGGGTTGATACCGAGCTGCTGCAGTTTCATCTCTTAAGGCCTCTAAATGCATCTAAACATTATATAAGTGTCCCTCCCTGCAAAAAGCTCCTTGAATCCAAATAGTTTAAAACTTCTTAACACACACATAAATAGTTCAGTCACTTCAACGCCCTTACTCCCCCCCTTCAGAATTAAGTCCTCCTGCACTAGCACAGCCCAACCTGGGCACAGCTCTCCTATGTCATAGCTCCCACTCTCTGAGTTTCTGGCTTGTATTGCAGCATGAATTGTTGGGATGGCATCTAAGAGCAGATGGTGTTACGGGATTTTGTCTAGGTTCTTGACTACACTGCAGAAATGAATTTCAAGAGCATGTCACATTGATTAGACCAGTAATTTATTAAGGTAGGGAGGAAGAGAAATGGGAGAAAATAACAGATCATAGGTCCCAGGTAGAGAGGAAGGGGCTGAAGAGTGATAAAGAGGACCTATTTACAGATTACAATTTCCCATTATAGATTATAAATGCCCAGGTTTTA
>JAQZBX010047061.1:0-20573 GCA_029593785.1 Cabassous unicinctus | reverse complement strand
TCAATGTCAGGATTAGCATTTTTACTGGATTCTATGTGAATGGTGCCCTCTGGAGCACAATCCCAGAGTACAACATGAATGGTACCCCCTGGAGTTGTGCAACATGGCAGCCTTGAAAACGTAAGATGGTTTGGAAGGTCATAGATTAAATAGATCGGAATAGGTTCCTAGGGTGGAGCAAGGAGGGAAATGGGAGTGGGAAAAGAGAGGAAAGGGGAAAAATGAAGTAAAATAATATAAGGTAGAAGAGGGCCTTTGCACAAATGACAGATAGCATGGCCTGAATAAAGAAATAGGATCAACCCAATTCTGTGGCCCTCAGGGGGCATGAGACAGAGGGGACTTGAGCTGGGATTCAACCTTATAAATCCTCCTAAGTGATTTGGATTTTATCATGAAAGCTATGGGGGATCCTGGAAATGTCTGAAACAGGAAAGATTTGCATTTTAGAAACTCCCTTGGAAATGGTCTAGAGGGGTGGAGACTGGGACAGGGGTCCTTCATAATCAACATATGCTAGGTCTCCACACGTGCAATGGAGTCAACATGGCCAAAGAAGCCCTACGCCAGGTGTGTGGACCTAGCCCCATGGGCACAGGAGGCCCTGGAAGGCTCAGCGCTCCCTCCCGTCCTTAGCCTCAATCACCCAAATGTTCAACCAGGAACAAGGCCCAGTCAAAAGTGCTGGGACAGGGGACGGATGTGGCTCAAACGGTTAGGCGTCCGTCTCCCATATGGAGGGACCTGGGTTAAAAAAGTGCTGGGGCATGGTTGATACCACCTTGCAGATGTGACTGTGAATAAGTGCACATCTGGGCCGATGGCCAAGGCATCCGTATGGTTGGCAGACTATGCACCTGTGCCCTGCAGAGCACCTGCTGGGAGCATTCAGTCAAAATCTCCAAGCTGACATGTGGTATTATTTTTCGGTGAGATTTTTTCCCCCCACTGGCAAAGGAAGGGCTTACCTTTCACAAACAACTGCCCAAATATTCACATAGAAATTACCCCTCCTTTATCTTTTCCTAACGCCTCATCTAATAGATATTTACTAGCTCTAGGGTTTTGAGAAAACCATTCCCCCTCCCCGGTGGAGGCAGTTGGACAGGGCTAGATAATCTCTGAGGCCCTTCCAGTGCCAACACCGGGTCCTGTCAGGACTCTTTCTCTGGGGATGCTGAACACCTGTGGTGTATAATGTGCCTTGGATGGAGCAGCCAAAAGAGCACAGGTTTTGGAGTCAGGCTCAGGTTGGGATCCTGCATCTGCCGCTTACCAGCTGGTGACCTTAGTTTCTTCATTTGTAAAAATAGAGATTAAAAAGTTCTACTGCACAAGAATAATGCAGAGAAAATGCATGTGGAAATACTCAGTACAAGGGTCTGGCATTTCAAAAGCTCAGCAAAAGTTGCTTCCTTCCCACCCTCCTTCCTTTCTGTTTAGGAAAACAAATTTCAGGAATTGTGATCAAATGTTCCCTCTTCAAGAATTTAAAACCAGAGAACAATTACAATTACATTAGACTACAAAAAAAAAAAAAAAAGAATTTAAGAGTGAGCTCAGGTGCAGGATCATGTAAAGAAGAAATTCCTAGGAAAATCTAAATAACTCTTTTATTAGAGGCTATTAATAAACAAGTGGGTTTATATTTTTATTTTATGTTTGATAGAGATGAGTAGGGAGAAGCCCACAATCAAGAATCTTTTATGACATCACCTTCTAAGAATAACCTTTTCTGCTAGACTCAAAGAAGAAAAAGATACCAAATGTTTTCTTTAATCTTGCTCGTGTGCAATTTTTTGCCTCTCCTGCTCCCACAGATCTTTATCAGACTCTGGTATGAGACAAGCCTTCTATTATTAAGCAGGTGCTCAGGGAAGCAAGGGAAATGGGAAGGAGAGAAACACTTCTGATTGGCTGACCCTACCTTTCCTTCTAAGGATATTTTAAGTCAAAGATTGCCAGCCCTGGGTTCCTAAGGCCACAAAGAATTAATCGAGTAATTTTGATTACAATATTTTCTTAACAAAATATAATAGCTAATTGTAGCAGTTTGATATTGTTTATGAATTCCAGAAAGGGTTATGTTTGTAAACTGGTCTGTTCCTCTGGGTGTGATACCCTTTGATTGTATTCATTTCAGCTGAGATGTCTTTGATTAAATTATGTTAAGATTAGGGCTTTGTTTTGACCACATCAGTAGGGTGTAACTCAGGGTTGAGTCCCTGCCCCCTTGGTGGGCTATAAAGACTCACACTCACTCAAGAAGACACACGGAAGAAGAGAGAACTTTGATCCTGCGGCCGTGGGAAGAGAGATGAGCCCTATGCCAGCCCACAGCTGAGGTCAGAAGAAGCTGGGCCCATGGAGCCTTAAGAGGTAGAAGGAAGGAGAGGCCAGGCCTGCCATCTTGCTTGAACACGTGGCAACTGACTTGGGTGAGAAACCAACCTGAGTTGGACTCTTTAGGGCCTTGTAACTGTAAGCTTTTATCCCAAATAAATACCCTTAATAAAAGCCAACAGATTTCTGGTACTTTGCATCAGCACCCCTTTTTGGCTGACTAATACACTAATGAAAGTAAAGGTGTGGTGAAATAGGCACTCTCATACATAGCTGATTGTAATTAGAATAAACCTTTTGAAAAGCAATTTGGCAACACATATTGAGCCTTTATATGTTTGTACTCTTTGACCTGGGAATTCTCTTTCTGGGAAGCTATATTGTAGGGGTAGGGGAGTCTAATTAGAAAAGCAGATATGTGCACAAATAAGTTTATCACAGTGTTATTTTATAATAGTAAAAGACATTGGAAACAACATAGTGACATGAGGAAAATTACATAAACTATGGTGCATGGATGGATCTCTGTACAAGGAGTCTGTCAAAACATGAATATAAAAGCATATATACAATCTTATCAGAAATTATGTTTTTTTAAAAAACAGAATCAAAATATGAAATCTTCACAATTCAAAAGGTCTGGAAGGACCTATGACAAATTTAGGTAGTAGCAGTCTGGTGACTGGGATTTGGAGTGATTTTTCTTTCATTTACTTATTTTCAAGTTCATCATAAGGACTAGAGGATAAAACTTTTCTAGTGGGCAAAAAATAATAAAGATGTTTTCTAAGGAGGTAAATGAACAGAGCTGTCATATAAATCATTTTGGTTTTGGAGATGGCTGAGAAAGGGATACTTAAGACCAAAGATACAATACATTGTCTCAATTCCAAGCCAAGGATGGAGAGGGCTGGAGTTCATGCTCCCCTCTGAGAGCTTGCTGGTTTCTCCCCAGAATTTCTGTTGAGCTTGGAGTACAGGGAGAGTTGCTTTTCCGGGGGGCACTGAGCTCCTGGTGCTAGTACATTCACAGCTAAGCTGTCTCATTCTCAGCACCATGATGACTATTAAAATAAGTGAATAAAAATAAGAGTAACTAGCACTTATTAACCACTTCCTATGTCCAGGCACTGTTTTGGTGTTTTTTATAATAAATATGCTTCACCTTTCTTGGCTTGCAAAAGCTCTTCTTAAAGGAATTATTATCTCTTTTCTTTTTTCCCTTTCCCTGTTCTCCTTTCTCCTACCCACACAAAGAATGTCTTTTGGGAATATAATTGATTTGGATGAAAGAAAAAATGGGCAGACCGGGCTGCCCTTTGTTACAAAGAAAGCTTTCCTGGGTGCCTGCAGAGTTGACTGCAGAAGCATCTTCAGGTGACTGGGGCATAGAAGGTTCTGGAATGGCATCAGAAAATTTCACAGGCTTTCTCCCTGTAACGTGGCTTATTTACTTTACAGGCTTCGGGCATATTTGTTGATGTCAGCAGGCCATCAAAGTTTAAAATAAGAGTGAAAAGGAAAACAGTTCTTTTCTGCCAGGCAGTCCTGTTCTGCCAACTCTTGAGTTCTCTTCTGAGTTAATAATTTGAGTTAATGAACGTCCAAGAACCACCTCCCCTACCACCAGGGGCGGGGGGTGCACAGTAATTTTAAAAACCACCAGGTCAGCCCATTGCCAGCATAAACCATTCAGACAAGTAGCATTTGTCACACTCTAATGAGGATTTTAGCTCTGCCTCAAAACGAAAGCTATCATTAGGGCTTGTGTTTATGGTTTCAAATGACTGCCTGGGGACCCTGGGCTTCTTTTGGTCCCTTCCTCATTTTAATCATGCTCAAGACCAAATACATAGATGTGTTCTGCACCAGACTGAACTACAAAACCATAACTATGCCAGCTAATGTCTTTTGAAAACATCAATTACGAAAACGGCCACTTAATTCCCATTTTTCCTGAAAATCTCCACCCTTGTTGTAATAGCATGGTGACAGTGGCATTGGTGGTGGGGCAGCCTCTAAAAGGAGGCAAAAAACAGACAGGATCTCTGCTAGGGAAGGAAATTCTTTATAAAGCAAGACCTCTTAAGTTACCTTCACATGTAAGGTTGAAACTGGAGCCAGTTCCTTAAAAATTATGCTGATATCAGGCTGGCACCACACACACTCCATTGTTAATACCTCCTCTGGACAGATTAGAGCCCACATTCCTCAGAAGTACTGAGCTCCCCGGAGAGAAATCAGCCAGCAGGCTCCTTCCGTGGGGGTGACAACTAGCTAGACTGATAAGGTTTCATTAAAATAACTGGAAAGATTATATTGGACCCTCACTAGGGCTCTGTCACTAGCTATGCAGAAGGTGTTACACCTGCATCTCCTGGCAGGCACGTAGGTGTGAGCTAGACAACAGTTAATTCATGTCATTAACTCACTTTTATATGCTCTTATCAATGGCTACATGCAGTTGTTAATCAAATTGTTCACCCAAGGCGCACCATGAGATTGCTGTATTTTTTTTCTCTGGGCTTTATCTAGTAAACACTGATAGTCAATTTAGATTTGAACAAGTAAATAATTAATCTCTGACCAACAATACTGGAGTTAGACTTGAGTTTGGGTGAAATTTGTTGAGGTCATGGTTGTTTTTAATCATATAGCTCAATTCAAAAGCTGAACACCAACAAAGATCTTTGCTTTCAAATCTTTAATTTTAACCAGAGTGCTCATTAAACAGCAAATTTAGTTATGCTTAAGTACAACAACTTCCCTTTCATTTTTCCTGAAGGAGTAGTGACTGAGCTGATGAAGTGGCCATATGAATTAAAGGACAGCACACCTGCCTTTCCAGGAACAAATCCAAAAGAGCCCAGATTAAATTTTAACCAGGGATTATGTTTGCCAAGATTTTAAATCTCGAAAGGGTTACGTTGGGCTTTTGTAATAATAAAAGGTTATTTTGAAAAAAGAATCCGGTTTTAATATATACTGTATTTACTTGGAGGAAATGCAGGGTTATGTTTCGACACAGTTCAGCCTTTGAAAGAAAATAAAAGGCAACCGGTTTAGCCAATGGGTAATTCCCGAATCTGCAGAAATGTAAACAGCCAGGATTTGGGTGCCTGTGAGTTTTATCAAAGATGTAAGTAAGGCTGAGACCAACACCAGCGTGTCCTCTTTGGCTAGTTTTAACACGTTTACAGTCACAATTAACATTCAAGGAATTTCCTTTTCAGCCAATGTTTCTTTTAAAAGCACAAACTAAAGTTCGAGCTGCCATCAGTCCTTCCCATACAGAAGAGTCAAATCTCCCTAATACTTTTTTTCTGTTTTTGAAAATAGGCTCGGACCACGTCAATTTTCTTGGGGCGTTTCTTTTCCAAAACAGGTTTCTCATCGCCTCCCTACTTCCTACCCCTAAAAGAGCTTGGGCTGGAGACCCGGATTCCTCGTCCCCCCAGCCTGCTTCACACTCACCCCGGAGCTAGAGGAGCGCCGCTGCAGCGCAGGCGTCCCGAGCTCTCTCTCGGCCCGGTCTAGGCACTGCTGCCCGGCAGGCGCTCCCGGCCCACCCCCAGCCCGGTGTCAAGTCCCTGAACCGGCAGGACCGGTACTTTCTGCAGGGAAGGGAGAAACGTCTGTCCCGCTCTCCCGTCCTGCCCCTCCTACACAAGAGATTCGCACACAGGCACGGAGTCCGAGTCCTGGCTGTGCATAGAGCTCAGCCCCGTATCCGAATCCTCGTCGTTGCCAGGACAGCTCTTGGCCAGTCCGCGGGCCTGGTCCACCCACATCTCCGCACAGGCCTGAGGCTGGAGTTCCCGGGAGAGTCCCCCCGGGCTGGGAACCCCATCGGGTGCCACAGTCAGTTCCAAAGTGTGCAAAGTCTGGAGAAGGCCTTGCAGTTCGCGTTCCTTGCTGTCCCACTGCTGCTGGCTGTAATCCAGGTCCGACTTCATGGCCTCCAGGTCCGTGTTGAGCCGGAGCCCGATGTAAAGGCTGGTGCTGAGTTGCGTCCTGACCCGCTCCTGCTCCAGCAGTAACTCGCCGACTGGGCCGTCGTCGGGTTCCAGGGGCTCCTCCCGCGCCACCAACTCCTCCTGGCGTCGCCGCATCCACCTCTGGTTCAGCTCCTCCTGAATCTCGGCTGAGAGGCGCTCGAGCAATTCTTCCTGCTGCGCCCGCTGCTCCTGCAGCCGCAGCAGGTCATCGCAGCGCCGGGCCAGCTCCTCCAGCGCAGCCGCCGGCGCCTCGCCGTCCAGGGGCGCCGTCGTCGCCGCCGCCTCTTTCTCCGCTGCCGCCGCCGCCTCCGGCTCCTCTCCCGGGCTCGGCCAGTCGAGCTCGGTGCCCACGCCCACCAAATAAGTGTCCTGTACGTAGTTGACCCCGTGCCGCCGCATGCGGTCCAGGTGCACCTTGGCCTCGTAGCGGTCGATCTCGCGGTCCAGTTCCCGGAGCCGCTGCACCTGCTGACGGATGGTATGGTCCTGGGAGAGTACCAGATGCACGAGCGTCTCCATGCGCTCCACCGACGCACTCTCGTGGGCCCGCGGCGACGACGAGCAGGACGAAGCAGTCGACGAAGAAGTGGACGAACAAGGTGACGGCGGCTGCTGCTGGCGCCGCCGGTTGAGCTTGGCCAGCTTGCGGAAGGCCTTGCGCACCACCCGCCGCTGCTTCTCCTGGGTCATAGCCAGGCTAGGCCGGGCCGGGGCCCCCCGGGCGGAGCAGGGGCGCTCGCGGCTGAGAACCACGCGCGCCTCGGCGCTGCGGGGGCCCGCGTTGGGCAGCGACGCCTCGCTGCGCACCAGCACGAAACGCACATTCTCTTGCTCGTCGCCCCAGGCAGCCCAGAGGCGCAAGATGCGCGTCTTGTTAGGCAGGATGCGCTCAAAGCCGCGCCACTTCTCCACGATGCAGTAGCACTGCGGGGGCCCGCACAGCATCCCCTGCGGCAGAGTCTCATCGTCGTCTTCGTCGTCGTCTTCCGGCGGTTCCAGCAACTCCTCCGAGCGTGGGGGGTTGCCGGCCGACCCCCGTCGTCTGCTTCGCCGCTGCCTTCGTCGCCGCCGGCAGCCGTCCTCCAACAGCACCCGCACCACGTCCGAGCAAGTTGTGCGGCGGGAGAGGCCAGACACCAGCTTCTCTTCCTGACAGATCCATACAGAGATCTTCTTCTCCGTGGGATCCATGGCGCAACTGGGACGCAGGTGGCAAGTCCAGTCCGGCCCCGGGGGGGGCGGCGGGAGCACCTGAGCAGCCCCGCACTTCTAGGTAGGAGAAGAACACGGGACCCCCACCGCCGGCGACACTGGTGCTTCTCCCCGGCTGCGCACGGAAGGCAGGCTCCGGCGCGGGCTCGAGCAGCTGCGGCTGCGCCCGGCCCAGACGGCGGGCACTGCCGGGGAAGCGCGCCGGAGCTCGGACTCCCACCGCTCTGGCGGTGCCTGCGGCTCCCGGGGCCTCTGGGTTTTGCTCCTCCCCACGTGGCTCCTCCCCCTCGCCCTCCCTCCCCCAATGCCCGGAGCCGCGGCCCGGAGCGCGGGAGGCGTGGAGCCCAGACCCGCCCCTGGCAGCTTGGCCGCGCAGCGTCCGCCCCGTCCGCCTCTTTACGTGCTGCTAGTGTCCTGAGCTGCTGCGTCTTCTGCGGGCTTGCCGCTGTGCCGCCCTCCGATGCCAGGGAGGACTCGGGGCCTCTCCGCTGCTGGGCCTGGAGCCCGCGCCTCGGCGGAGATCGGCCGTGCGACTCCCTCGGCCCACTGGCTCCTCTCCTGGAGTCTCGCGCCGGCTGGACGCGTCTTCACTTAACTTTCGCACCTTTCCGGGCGCCCTCAGACGCAGCCTTTGGTCCATCAAGGCAGCGGCGTTCTGGAGTGCCTCTTTCTTAGACCGCGAAACCGAGGCCTCTAATGGAGACGTTCTAACTGCGTTGGCGGCCTTTTCCAACTGGGAGTTGCAACCGCCGAGCCTGACGCAGAAGGCCTTCCAGGCTTCCTGGGCGGAAAACAGTGTTTGCATATTTAAGGAGAAGAGCGGGAAGGGACTGTGTGCTCCGTGAGCAAGTGTAGGTATGGAATATGGTCTAGGCTGGACAGTCAGAGGCTGTTCTCGGGTTTCCCGCAGGGCCATGTCCGTGGGTCCCCACAGGGCTTCGGCTTCCCTCAGCCTTCTTGGTAGGGCACCCCCGATCCTGAATTAGTTCTTGGTAGGGATCCAGACCCAAGTCACAAGCTCTTTTTAAGCGTAGGGGAAACCAGAGCTATTACTGTGGTGGTTTCTGGCATTTTCCAGAATCCACATGTGGTCACGAAGAGATAAGAGCCACTTTTCACAGCGCAAGAAGTCCAAGGCCACAATGCAAATTCACTTGTTTCATCCTCAATTGCTGATGAGGACAGTCCCCTGTGTGCAAGGCTTTCCTTGAGCTTGTCTTTGTGAGCACCGGTCTGATAGGACCACTCCATTGCCTCAAGACCTTGGATGGCTCCCTATTGCCACTTCAATTCATTCATTCGGTAAATATTCACTGAGTACCTAGTGTGTGCCAGGCAGTGTGTGAGGGATTAGATGATGAACATATCACCAGTGCTGACCTGTAAGGAGATTGCAGCCTAGTGGAGAGCTAAGTAAACATCTTTAACACAATGTATATGGTGCTTCTATAAGGGATGAGTGCGAGGTGCTATGCGAGGTGCTATGGAACGCTGGAGTGGCTTCCAGCCCAGTCTGGGAGGGTCAAGGAAGGCTTACTGGAGGAGGTGGCTTCTTAAGCAAAACCTGAAGGACCATTAGAGTTTGCCAAAGGAAAACAGATGGGGGAGAGGAGGCAGGCAGAATTCCAGGCAGAAGGAACAGTGTGTGCAAAGTCAAGGAATCCAGAGAACGTGGCAGTTACTAGGATTGCAAGGAGTTTGAGATGAATGCCCAAAAATGGGATTGGGTGGGTGGACAGGACCTGCATCAGGAAGGACCCTTGATTCCATGCCTAGGTATTTGGACTTATCCTAAGGCCAATGAGAAGCTATAGAATGCTGACCCTGGGGTCAGATTGCTGAGTGAAAAGCTCAGCCCTGCCACTTAGTAGCTCTGTGACCTTAGGAAAAGTTTAATCTCTCTGAGCCTAAGTTTCCTCACGTGAAATGGTGATAGCTAGCAGTGTGCATCGAAGCCTTCTGCTGAAACCTCTCTGACTGCCTCTTCTGCTGCCAGCTAGAGAAAACGCTCTGCTTTTAAAGGCCTCACTTGATTAGGTTAGGGCACCCAGATAATCTCTTTGTCTAGGGTCAACCAATTATTAACCTTAATTATATCTGCAAAATCCCTTTTTCAGTATAACCTAATTATAGCATAATTATGGGAGTCACGTGAGGGGATGGAAATCATAGGACCATGGTAGAATTCTGCCTACCATAGTAGGTAAGCTGGTCAGATTTTCAATTTGGGATGATGACTTTGGCTGCATTGAAGAAGGTGGGTTGTGGGGGGATCATGAGAAGCAAGGAGGAAGCCTGTGGAAGACTGTCACATTCATTCAAGGAAGAGATGGTGTCCTGCACTGAAAATAGTAGTGGTGGGAGGAATGGACAAAATGGAGAGCTCTCACGGGGGTGAGAGAGGCAGGACTTGATGACTGATTGAAGGTGGATTTCCAACTCCTTAGCATGTTGTTGGAGGTCTCCTACAATCTGGCCCAGCCTCCCCCCACCCCCCACAAGCTTGGGTAACCCTCCCTCCTTCCGCTCTAACTCATGGTTGTTAAAGCCACCATCTACACTGGATTTTAAGCTCCACAAGAGTACCGCTCAATCCTCTGCAGTTAGCACAACGCCTGGCATGTTCTAGGTTTACTCAGTATCTTTCCACAAATAAATGGATGAATGAATGAATCCTACATTCTAGCAAGTCAACACCTCACTTGTCCAGAACAGCTCCTGCATCTTGTTACATTCCTGCTTTCGTGCATGCTTTCCCCTCTAATTAGGATTCTTCTTAAATCATTGGAAAACTTTACTCATCCTTCAGAATCTCAGAAAGATCACGTGCTCTGGAAGTCCTTTCTGTCTTCCCCCCAGAAGAACGAGATCCTCACTTTTCTTACGCCTCTCTTAATGTAGAGGTTGCATTGTGTTGTGATGAAATTTTTTTTATGTCTTTTTACCCCACAAGACATAAGAGCTGTTTGAGAGAAGGGGTTGACTCTGTCTTATATTTCAGTCCCCAGTATCTAGAGAGTGCCTGGCACATAGTAGATGTTCTGTCTTCCCCTATACTAAAAGGAACAATAAAATGAATAATGTCTAAGATATTATACTGCCCTCAAGGTTATTATAACTTTCTTCTAGGGCCAGAGAGAGACATGGATATATTTGAAACTCCTGTGGGATAATTCAAAGGGTAGAGTGATCATTGGGTCCTGGGAAGGCTGAAGAAGGCAGGGACTTAATAAGTGGAGAGGAGTTGAGGGCATCTTTGGTGGGAGAAACTACATGAGTTCAAATGTTAAGGTGGGTACACATAGTTGTGTATTCTAGTGCTTCAGAGTACGGCCTCTGGGGTCACCCTGCCTAGGTTTGAATACCAGCTATAAGCTTGCTAAGCCTGAATTTCCTCATCTGGAAAATAAAGAAAACAATAGCACCTTCCTTTTAGGGTTGCCATGAGCATTAAATGACATAAAGTACAATACATAAAAGGTAGCTACTATTAATACTCATAAACAAACTTTATTGAGTACCTGCTCTGTGCTGTGTCCTGGCCGGGTGTTGAGGTTACAGCAGTGGACTAGACAGACACCGTCCCTACCCTTACAGAGCTCACAGTCAGGCACTGGTTTGGTTTAGAGCCATATTCGTTATATTGGCTGGAATGTGGTATCAAACAACCACAAATGAGTAATGACCCAAACGTGAAAGAGATTTATTTTTCACTCAGATAATAGTCAAAAGCAGGTCTCCTAGTAAGTAGGTGGCTTTCCTCAGGCAATGATAAAGAGACCCTGGTTCCTTCCATCTGTTGGCTCCAAAACCCCCTAGGTCCCCGGGGTCATCTACATCCAGCCAGAGGAAGAGAAAAGAGTGCATGGAGGGAGCACACCCACTTCCTAAAGGCCTTGGATGGAAAAGGAAGGCATCACTTCTGCTCACATCCTGTTGGCTAGAACCCAGCCACAGGGCTGCTCTTAATGGCAAGGAGGCCTGGGAAATGCAGCTAAGTGTTCCAGAAAAATAGGAAATGGATTTTTATGGACAGCTAGCTGCCTGCCACATGAATATTTATAAAAATGGGAGAGGAAGTGGGATGGAAAAGTTTCAAGTCTAGGGTTTACAAACTGGTAGCCCACAGGCCATATCTGGCAGGTTTAGACAGAGCAGACCCTTTCCAGTTGTCCATAAGCCCAGCATTCTCTGTGTCTTACATACAGCTCAATTCACATACACTCGCCACTTGCCTGGGCCCTGTGAACATTTGAGTTGGTGACTCCTGTTTCTACACATCCTTCCTGGATTGTCCCATTCACTCCCAAGGCTTTCATAGCTATTGATATGCCATGGCTCCCAAATCTTTGTGTCCTGTCCAGCTTTCTCTCCTGATATCCAAATACATATATCCAGCTACTTGTCATATAGCTCCATTCGGGTGTCCCCAAAACACCTCAAATGTGTGATGCCATTATTATTCTTCCCAAACCTGTTCTGTCTTCCATAAACTTTATTTCAGAGAATGATCCCTCTACTCACCAAGTGGGATCAGAAACCTGATCACTAACCACCTACCTCCTTTCCCCACAGTATGTGAAAGTTCCACGAGGACAGGGGTTTTGTCTGTTTTGTTTTCTTCTTAATCTCCAGTGTCTAGGACATCATCCAGCACACAGTAGGCACTCAATAAGTATTCATGGAATGAATGAATGAATGAATGAATGGTATTAGCTTAGGTCCTGGGCCCTGCACCTCCTTCCAGACTAGTTTCCTTGCCTCTAGTCTTGCCTTTCTCCCATATCTCCCTCTGACACGTGTTTGATGACTCCCCAATATCTTCAGAATCAAGTCACGCCTCCTTAGTGGAGCCCCTCAGGATGTGATGTCTGCTTTACTCTCAGCCTCAGCTCTTGCTTTTCCTAAACAGTCAGCCACACCCTTGTGCATGCTGTTCCTCCTGACCCCCTGGCTAATTCCTACTCTTCCCAAGCTTCAGCTTAACTGTCACTGCCTCCTAAAAGTCCTCACTGGCAGCTCCAACCCTCCCACACAAAGCACAAAGCTGTGCTTTAGGAAGATTCATCTGACCTCGGTAATGGGATCAATTGAAGAGACAATACACTTCTATTAGGAAGACCTAATCCAAATAGATTAGGATTCGGGATGTATTACAAACTCCCGCAGATTAGTAAGGGGAAAAAAAAGTATGTCGCACTGTAGAAAAATGGGTAGAGGGTAGGTTGCAGGATTTTACAAAAGAGGAAACAAAAGTGACCAGTAAACACATGAAATAATGCCCAATCTCACCAGTAATCAGGAAAATGTGAATGTAAGTGAATTGAGAGGCCCCTTTTCTCCCAACAGATTGACATTTTTGAAATTGATAATGTCACCATTGCCCACTCGTACACCACTGGTGTAAATCATTATATCTATTTTGGAGACAATTTGGTAATATCTATCAGAAATAAAAATGTGCATTCTACATCCCAAGTATTCGACGTCTCGGTATCTACGGAAAAACACACGTTCATAAGGAGGCATGTACAGGGATGTTCGCTAAACCATTCTTGTTTTGGCAAAACCATGGAAACAATTTAAATGCCCACCAACAAGGGAATTACCAAACAGCCTGGGGGATGCCCATAATTTGGAAGGCTCAGCAGCAGTTAAAGCAAGTGAAATAGATTTATATGTTCAGGCAGTAATAAATCTCCAAGATATATTGTTCAGTGCAAAAGGCAAGTTCTAGAGTGATATATATGAAGGGTTCCATTTATATTTAGCAACCCATATACATATACATAAAAATCACACTGTTTTCCAGACGTTTATTTGTATGTGTATGACTAGAACAAGGTCTTAAAGGCTATCCATCCTTTACTGACAGCAGTAAATACCTCCTGGAATAGACATTTACAGAGAAGAGAGTCAAAGAGGAATTTAGCTTCACCTGTAATGATTTTTCAGGAAGAATTTAGACACACATTACTTAACGTATGCAGTTAAATTGTATCATTTTTGAAAAGTGAAAGGGCTGGGGTTGGGCTCCAAAAGTCCTGGTTCTCTCTGAGACCTTTCCTTCACCTACCTGTCTCTTCTTTCTGTGGACCTAGCTGCTGGGATAACCTCAGTGGAATCTGTTCCCTGGAACCTGAAGGAATTCATATAACGCAGTGCTTTATCCCAAAGGCTTGTGAAGATGACGTGTTTGTTATTGGCTGAAGAGGAGTCCAGTTGGATACCTGGTCCCAAGTATGTGCTTCACATTGGATCTTTTCTTTCTCTTCTGGGTGAGCTTTTTAGAAGACTGCAGGGCTCTCACCGAGGAGGCAGAGCCCTTTGCTAACTGTCCTCACATTGGCCTCCAAAGGCTGTGTGGCATTCACCCTGTGGCTTTCTAATCATTTATCTTCCTAACACCTAAGAGAAGTAAGACATAGCTTCCTTGCCCATGAGAAAACTGAGGCATCGAGAGGTGCCAAGGGGCAGGGACTGGCCAGTTTCCCAGTTCACAAAGCTCTGTGGGAGCTGGTATTTTGGTCTGGAATTTCTACCTGTCCAGTCTGTCAGTCACGGTTCACGGCAGCCGTGGAACACCCAAAACAGGAACTTCCGCCCTTAATTATATTGAGCCTCCCAGAAGTGTGACTGGACCTGACTACCTGAATCAGTTCCTCTTAATGATTAACCCCAGAAAAGAGTCCGGCAAATTGTGTTTACAGAAATGTGTGTTTGCTCAAACACATTGGGAACCAGGGAACTGCCGTGCTTATCCATAGGAACCCATCCCCGACCAGACTGGGCTCAGGGCAGCGGCAGAGATGCTGGGCCTCAGTCCTCAAGGCTGTTAAAGCGAGGTCAACAGGCCACCTGCCCCGAATCGCCCACGGGGCTTATTAAAATGTAGATTCCTGGTCTTCACCCTAGACCTAGTGAAGCAGAATCTCTGGGGATGGGCCCAGGCATCTGCATTTAAAGCAGCCTCCCCTGGGGATTCTTACACACACTAAGGGTTGACCCAGCTGCACTAGAAGCAAAGAACTGAAGACAAGAATCTTAGCGGGATGGTAGTCTTTTGGCCATCCTGGCCCCATAGATGGTAACGAGACCTGTATCACACACATCCATGTATAAGAGGATGGTGACAGCACATGACAGGTGAGAAAGAGATGTCCCTGGGAAAAGGGAGGAAAAAAGGACAGGGCAGAGTAGAGAGGCGCTGCGCACTCATTATTCTTTAGAATCTTGTACTTTGACTGAGGCCTAGGTTATAAGTGATAACATAGAAATGTTTCAGTAAGAGAATCTAAGGTAGCAGTGACTTCAGTCATCTGAAAGACATGACATTCTGTACGATACTCAGCATTCTTAGTCTTTATTCCAACAAAACCAACCTAGTTTCTGATTCACAAATCATCCTGGGAATGTACAACTCTTGCAGTCAGAGAGAAGTGTCTGGAGCAAAAAGCTTCACTTTTTCAGTGGTTGATGACATCACCACTGAAGCCTATGTTAAAAGGGGTTTTGTTTGACTAATTTTCATTATCTGTTGTTGCCAGTTAATGAAAGGTGATACTATTAATGAGCATGCGAACGAGACAGTGTCTTCATTGCCGCAGCTGAAACATTCCCCAGCATTTTCAGGGTAGAATAGCCCTGATCCGAGTGTGGCCTTTCTTCATTGTGGAGAGAGACAAACTCTTTCTCTCCAGGTGCCCAACACCAAGTCACTGTGTGTCAGCTGCTCTCCACCGGGATTACAACATGAGGCCTGTGCTTGAGCTACTGCAGTTTTATGTGAACAAAATGCTAGCTTTCTCTTTTCAGTGAGGTTGATTGAGTTGGGAGAAGATTTAACACTACATTTCTTGGTTTGAAAGCATGATTGTTTTAGCAGCTGGTGCAAACCACAGAGAACTTGAATTTGTGTAAGAAATATTGTTTAGAAGAAATTAAATTTGATTCAGTGGAACCTTTGATACAAAGGACTGTCAAACACTGAAACCATATTCTCGGGGAGATGTTCTTATTTTCTCCACTGTGGAAGAAATGGAGACATGCTTTCTATTGTCATT
This sequence comes from Cabassous unicinctus, assembly GCA_029593785.1. NCBI lineage: Eukaryota > Metazoa > Chordata > Mammalia > Cingulata > Chlamyphoridae > Cabassous > Cabassous unicinctus. The sequence continues at coordinate 4,957 of JAQZBX010047061.1, read as the reverse complement.
ACCTCCGGATTAAAAAGGAAGACTGTGGCTAGATAAGCAAAAATAGGTTGCATCTGGGTAGCCCAGCAGTCTCTCGGTGCTTGCTGAAGAAGCTCCTCTTTGTTTCACTCCTCAAACAAAGCGTTGTTTTCTTGGGCCCCGGGTTAAGCTATGCATCCCCTACGCTTGATTTTGTGATTGTGAAACCTACACAAATGCAAACCTAGAACACAATCGAACCCTTAATAGCTTAACTCTCTGAGAATTGTAAAGAAGCCACTTGATCTTATAGAAGTTTCACCCAGTTGCTCTCTTTTTTATATCAAATTGTTAAGCTATAAAATGAAATCACTGAATTATCAGTCTGTATTTGCTACTTTAGATTATACATTAAAGAATTTTATAAAACAAAAACTCTGCCATGAAGGCTATTTCAGATTTTATGCCAAAGCTCTTATTAAGGGAAACTTCAACCTTTCCAAAGAACTGTAAAATGCTTTCCATGTAACTTTTAAAGTAAATAGAGCATTTCATTAATTCCCTGGACCTTTTAGTAAAGCAAGTTTTTGATCATTGTTCTTTGGAATAAAGCCTTCATCCTCCTTCTTGCATACCCTTTCTCTCTAGCTCCCTATATTGGTTAGCATTGTTAGCTATTTGTGCTGATATGTGGCTTTATAGCTCTGGTCTTTTTCAGAAACTTAAGTGGTTGCTATAATTATAAAGCATAGTCGTAATAAAGTGAATGTTCTTACCAGTCCCTTGTGCAAGACCTTTTTCTTTCACAAAGCTGTACACAGACTAACTAGCACAAGGCCTGCTCAAGAGCCTGGAGACAGTTGACAAGAGCAAGAGTTAGCATCTTTGAGTCCTAGTAAAGATTTGCTTATCAAGTAATAGCAGTAGAAGAGAGCTGAGTGGACCCAAAGAGATCGTTTCTATCCCTGTTCCCTGGAGCACTTAGAGGCCACAGAGGACAGGGCTCAATAACCCACATCCCTATATCAGCTAGGGAACCTCCGTCTGTGTATATTTTATATTTTGGAGTTCCATTCACCCCTCAAAAAATGTTGAAATCCACTGACTATGGAAATGTGTTCCTTGACTCTGCACCTTTCCTTCTCTTCTTCCTAGTTCCCAACTGTCCCTACTCCATATGGGAATCCGTGTAGTTATGGGGAGACTGAATCCACCCTCAGCAATGGGAATGGACCTAGCACCATATGATCTAGGCACAACCAATCATCACATTCCATCCCTTGGCCCAAGTTCTTGTGCAGAATTGGGCATGTGACCTAAGAGGATGTGGTTAGAGTAAATCTTAGGCTTTATACTGTTCTTGAAGGAGAGCAGGTAGCCCCCGGCAACAGCTGGAAACCATTTTGCAACCACAAGGGTCTGCCAAGGTCTGCCTAAGTTGAAGCAACACGGAGGAAACAGAGCCAAGAAATGGTGAGAGGGAAATTGGTTCCCAGGCAAGTTGTTTGAGTGGGCCCTAAAACTTTTAATTTACATGAGCCAGGAAATTCCCCTTATTATTTAAACCAAATATGAGCCAGCTTTTCTGTTACTTAGAACCAAAATCACTCAAACTGATACACCATTGACCCACGTCAAATGTTCACTTCATTTTATAGATGAGAAAACTAAGTCCCACAATGTTAAGAGGCTGAGCTTTCCCAGTCCCTTGTGCAAGACCTTTTTCTGTCCACTAGAAGAGCCGTTTAGAGCATGCTTGTGATGATTTTGGCAACAATGAACAAAATGTTAATTCTCTTTATTATTAAGCACTAAAATATTGGATGTACTCGGAAGTACTGAAACTGATTTTATTCATGTTTGACTTCTGGAAATCAAACCCATAGTTTTATAGCCATTCTGTGTGTTACGGGCCCCTGAGATTCATTAGAAACCAGAAAGGCTCCAATTGCTGGAGAAAGGTGAGAGGATCTTGTATAAGAATGTTACTTAATTTATAGCTAGCTGTCAGAAATTTAAGTTCAACTGTATATGCTGCTTTGCTAATTTCCTCTAAAGTTCATAATCATCTCTCATTGCCATTTCTTATCTTTCAAAAGCATAGCTTCACTGCCTTGTCTTCTCACCTCCTGGGCCTCCTTCCATACTGAATTTCCAAATTCTTAGGCAGTTCCTCTGTAAACTCTGAAAATGCTTTCATATTTATCTAGACAGACCATCTCCCTCAAGCAAACATTGATTTTTCTCTTTCCTTGGAATTGATCTTATCTACCCCAACCCTAAATTATTCAAGAAAATGCACATTAAGTCTCCAAAGAAATGTCCCACAAGGGTAAGAAAAGAAAGAGGAACTCACATTTATTGAGCTTGATATGATATGCTAGGAGAGGTATAGGATGCTTTGCAGATATTAACTGACTGAATTTTCACAACCACCATGTGAGAAATAGGTAGTAGTATCCCAGTTTAGAGATAAGGAAAATGAGTTCTGGTGATTCGTAGGGTGGACATTCAAACCTAGGTGTGTGCAGTTCCAAAGACACTTCTTTCCTGCCTGTGTTGGTCAATAGACTTTGCCCCCTTTTGTGCCCAATCAAACCAATGGTAATGTTCCCCTGGAGCCAGTGCTGACAAAGACTCTGAGGCCTCATCCAGGTTGAGAGGGAAACACAGTAGAGGTATCTGCAAAGATTGCAGAAGGGGAGAGTGGCAGCCCACACACCACTTATTTGTCCTCTCCACACGTTTGCCACAGCCTATTCCAGATTTTCCCAGGAAGAAAGGACAGGTGCACCAGGAAGTCTAGCTCTAAAGTTTGTAAACCAAAAAGTGCTGAGGATAAAAGGTTTACATAAAGTTGAGTTTAAATTTTTAGTTTATGTCTGAGAAAAGTGGAAGTTAATCACTGTCTACAGGGGGTGTGAATCAAGAGCCAACCCAGGGCAGGGCTAGTGGGTGAGCAGTTCATATTTGTATGGGCTGCTTTGGGGCAGCATACTTGCATCCTTTCTCAGACCAAGGCTGACACATGTAAATAGATGAATGCCACCCTCTGGAGTGATTCACCTTGGGAGGAACCAGATCACGTGCCCCTGCATAGGCTGACCCACAGAGGCTTTCTGTCAAAGCATACAGTGTGGCACAGAAGCAAGCAGGGAGAAATAGTCAGCTTTTCTCTCTCCTAAGAGAAAGGAACGCCAGGAAAGGGGAAAGGGTAGCAAGCTAGTAGGAAAGGAAGCCACCTTCCGGCTGCTCTTTGAAGACATGTTCATCGGGCACATACTCTAACATTGGACAATGTCGAATGATGGTATGTCTGATGGTTGGAAAGATAGGATCCTTATGTGGGGTTATTCAAGATATTCTGAAGGGAAAAGAATAGTCTCAGAAGGCGTTCCATAAATGCTTAATGAATGAAGGAATAAGCAATGCACTGGAAATTAGCACAAATTATGGATTCAGAAGACCTGAGTTCATATTTGTGCTCGTTTCCTCATATGATGAATATCTAAGATATTCAGTTGCCAGTAGAGGAATCCTTGATTGTAGAAAGCAAGGAGGCAGATTTAGGGTTCAGTAAGAGGTGGGGGTATTTGGGACTGGAAGAAGCCAGTGTGGGAATGATAGGCTCCACCACAATACCAAGGGCATTTGCCCTTGGGATGGACACTCAAGGTGGCTAGGGAGGCTGAGCAGGTAAAACTTTTCCGTTGGATGAAACTGTGGGTTTATCTGAGCAGAAGAAAAGGGAGAGGGGCACTCACATAAATGAATAGCTCTCATAAATGAAAAATGAGTTTGAAGACAGACTTTGAAGTAGACACTAAAGATATCAGATCACTGTAGAGTTTAATATGATCTATAGACTCTGGAACACTGATTCCAATCTCTGGCTCTACTTAGAATTGTTTGGGAATTGTTCAAACCTACCAATGCCTGTGTTCCTTTCCCAGTTGTTCTGAAGAGGAGCCCAGGGATCAATATTTTTAAAAAGTTCTCCAAGTGGCTCTAATGTGCCACCAAGGTTAAGAACCTCCACTTTAAACATAAGTGGCCAAATCAAAGTAGGTAAATTGTCAGCATTACAGGGCTGCCTGAGAAATTTTGAAGGAACTCAAGAGAGACATTTTGGGAATATTGATCTACGTGGTGAATACCCTTGATTTCTCACCAGGCCCTTTCCCAAGGAATTGCAGATTGCCAGGGTGACTTCAACCATAAGAAGGTCTCTAGAGGGGCTCCTGGGAAGTGTACACATGGATTTATACTGGGTAAACCATGATAAAGAGCGAGCTCTCACATCCTAGGTGGTCTAATACTGGAGGAAAGGAAAAATCACACCTGCTGGCATGGCACAGTGAAAGGAGCCCGAGGACAGGAGTCAGAAGTCCTGTTTTTGACTCTTGTCTCTGCAGCTACCACACTCGCTAATCCTGGGCAAGTCCCCTCACATCTCTGGGTCTGAGTGCTGCCACCTGTCAACTTCAATCTTAAAGTTTCCTTCCATTGCTGTGGCTCTCTGATCTTACCTCTATTTCTAGCGCCTCTGCCAACTCAAGGTCTCTAGGCCACTTGAGTTTCTAGCTTTAAGGGCAAAAGGGAGATGAGAGGAGAAATAGTATAATAAAGAAGAAAGTGGAAAAGGAGGACAAAAGTTATTTGAGCTTTCAAGAAGACATTGACAAAAAATATATTTAAAAAAAGGAAAAAAAGAAAATAAATAAATAAAATTTTAAAAAAAGAAGACATTGACAAAGTTGTACACAAAGAGTATTAAAAACACACTAAGATTTATTTGGCCCTGGTAGAGAACTTGCTTAAATTGAAGGAGAATAGGTGGGACTGAATAGGCACTTCTCTGGTTGGGAAAAAAACCTTCCATAATGATGATGATGATGACGATGATAATAGACACATGTATAGTACTTGACAGTTTACAAAGCACTTTCATTTAATAATAATTGCTACGATATAGTACTTTACAGTAAAAAAAAAAAAA
>JAQZBX010047060.1:0-20580 GCA_029593785.1 Cabassous unicinctus | reverse complement strand
TTGAACCCTCCCTCATTTTTGAATGCTGGCTTTGCTGGATACAGAGTTCTTAGCTGGAAGTTTTTCTTTTAGCACCTTAACTATGTCATATCACTGCCTTCTTGCCTCCATGGTTTCAGATGAGAAACCAGCGCTTAATCTTATCAAGCTTCCCTTGTATGAGATGGATTTCTTTTCTCTTGCTGCTTTCAGTATTCTCCCTTTGTCTTGAGCATTGGAAAATTTGACAAGTATATGTCTTGGAGTAGGCCTGTTAAGATTTATACTGTTTTTGGTGATCTGTACTTCTTGGACATGTGGATCCTGTCGCTCAATAAGTTTGGGAAAATTTCAGGCATTATTTCCTCCAACACACCTTCTGTCCCCTTTCCCTTCTCTGCTCCCTCTGGGATGCTTATAATGAATATGTTTGTACATTCCATGTTGTCATTCAAATCCTTAATTCCTTGCTGGAGTTTTTCTAACTTTTTATCTGTCTGTTCTACTATTTGTTTGATTTCAGATGTACTGTGTTCTACATCACTGATTCTTTCCTCTGCCTGTTCAAATCTGCTGTTATGTACTCCACTGTATTTTTTATTTCTTAGATTGTGCCATTCATCAACATTATAACCATTAGCTTTTTATGAATGTTTATAATTTTTTCAGTATGTTCTCCCAGTGTCTTCTTGATGTCCTTAATCTCTACCTTCAATTCATTAAGTTGATTCATGATATTTGTTTTGGCATCTCTGATTAGTTGTTCCATGTTCTGCATCTCCTGCTGGTTTTCAGTTTGTTCCTTGGACTGAGTTATGTGTTCCTGTTTCTCAGTATGGCTTGTAATTTTTTGTTGGTGTTTAAGCATCTTTTTATCTTGATGGGTTTATTCAGTTGAGTAGTCTTTCTAGTCTAGGGTTTTATTTTATTTTTTTACGTGTGTGTTTTTCGTAAAGTTTCACTTTGCCACTTCATTCTTCTTATTATATTTCTTTGATGTTGTCTTTGTTTCCTTGAAAAAAAATTTATACCAGAGAAAAGGAAATAGATAAGAAGAAATATAGAATAATAGTAATAATAATAATAGACAGTAGAAGAGGAACCATACAAGACTGAGGCAAATAGATAATTAACACAAGTAAGGAGTAAAAAGGAATAAGAATTAAAAGGGGGAATAGAAACAATGAAGTGAAAAACAGAATAGGAAAAAATATATAGAATGAATTAAAAGGCCAGAATGATGAGAAGATAGGAAAAGAAAAAAGAGAAGAAATGAAAAACATTAAAAAAGAAAGAAAACAGAGAGAGAAAGGAGAAAGAAATAAATAAAAACAAGAAAAATTGAAGACCAAACATAAAGAGTTAGAATGAAAGAACAACAGAAAACTGAAGTAAGAAAGATGAAGAGGAGAAAAGAAAAGCGTAGATAGAGAAAATTGATAAATAAAAAAATAGGGACACAAAGGAATGGGAAACACAAAAAACAAGAAACAAGACAGCAGCAACTAATTTTTACAAAGGAGAAAAAAGAAAAATATATATACATGGAGAAACAGCCTTCCTTCTTAGATCCCTACAGATTTATCAGGTTTCCGGTGTTCATCAATCACCATGCAGCCTGTCCTCTGCAGGTTTTAAACTGGGTTTTAGTGAGTAAAATAAGGAAAATTTTTAAAAAGGAAACTTTTATTTTTAAATAAGAGATCCAATTAAAGCTAATACAAAATGAATGTCTGTATGTTCTCTGTCGTAAAGTTTCTGCTAGATGCCTGATGTGGATCACTTCTCTAAGTAGACGCGGGAATCAAACCAGGGACCCCATATATGCAAGGCAGGAAATCTTCTACTGAGCTAAACTGTCTTCTTAGATTTTTTTGGCTTTTCAGAAGGCTATCTACCCTCTTTCCCTTGGATAGGTTAGAATCCTTGCAGTTTACCAGAGTCCTGATTATTAAATGCTTGTCTGTTCCTGTCTCCTCTCTAATCTAATTCTTCTATTTACCTTGATGGCTGGGCATGACAGTCTGCCTGAGAAGATACCCCTACCCTCTCCCTGTCAAATCAGGGTCCCTTCTGAGATTCAAAGTGGGCTCAGCTGGCCAAACTCACTTCATAAAACCACTCTCCCAGGTCCCTCTTCTTCCCAGGAGTCCACCCTTACTCTCAGTTTGGAGTAAGGAGCCAGAGTTCCACCTAGGCTATTTGTCCTGAGGGCAGAGTATATGTGACACTTCTAGGCACAGGGGTGAGCAATTCAAGCTTTTCATTTGGCTTCTTTATCTTTCCAGTATCATCCTAGATGGCTCAGAGCACCTTTCCGTGCTATATATATCCAAAGCTGCTGGCAGGGAGAAAAACATCTTCTTTCCTGAGTTTGATGCAATTCAGCAGGAGTTTTACCCTCTCTTAATATCTTGGGGATGGGGGAGGGGAGCCCTTCCCAGTGGCCAGGAGGTGTAATAACTATTGGTTTGTTGATTTGACCTCTTCATCTCTCTATCCCTCACTCTCCTGGGAATTGTGACACAGTGTCCTGGTCTGCTGTACCCCAAAGCAGGTGCTGCAAGGCAGCTTTTGGCTCCTTCTCTCTTGCTTTATTGAGAGCTGAGCCTTACCTGCTGAGAGCTGAGACTTACCTGCTGAGCCTAACCCAATGACCATGTTCCCACAATACCCTTCCCTTAGTTATAATCTGACACACACACATGAAGTGAGCACATGCTTCTGGAAAAATGGCACAGACAGACTTGTTCAACACAAGGTTGTCACAAAAGTTCAGTTTGTAAAAACACCCAATATTTGCAAAGCACAATAAAACAACGTGCAGCAAAAAAGGTAAGACTGTAGTGATTTTCGGAGATTTAAATATGATTTGCCCTAAGCCGATAATATCCTGAAATACCTCTAATTTCTATTTTTATAAAAATGATTCTGATTATAATAGAAATCAAATAAGATACCAATAGAATTAAATAACGGTGTATTGGAACAAAATTTTAGCATATGGATCCTTTTAAAATAGTAGTCTGTTGCCTTAGTTCTTAAGGATCTAAACGTTTGTGTTAATTTTTTAATCCTGAACATCATTTTTTTGTTGGTTATAGATTTTTCTTTTCAAAAGGAAATTTTAATCTTAGATGAGAAAATGCTGATAATGTTAAATGATTCCTTGGAATGTGCATACCAAAAAAGATGAACTCTGATGGAAAATCTTCACAAAGACCTCTCATATATGTTCCTATTTAAGGTGATATTAAGTCTTTTAATAGTTGTAAATGCCCTCCTCCTACTTCTGATTATTGTACCCAGCTAGAGGTGCAATACAGCTCTGTCCATGTTATATTTCGGCAATCACTAATTGAAGAGAGAATGTATATTTTATTGTCTCACAAAATACCAATATATTTTATGATTCCATTATGAAAAAAGTGTTCATTGAATGTTAAATGGCATTATAGAATGTTTAGATTTTCTCTTTACTAAAAAAGAAATTAGGTGGGGGCTGTGTGATATTATCAGGGACCTGGGGGAAAGATAAATCATAAAAACAGCTATTTTAAGGATGTTTTATATTTTAAAGATATATAACAAACCAATAGGGAAGGAAATAATTCTAAATAAATAATTTTATTATATAATTTGGAAAAATGGGTTAAACAATTCTTTTGTAAGCAATCATTTGACAAATGTACAAAATCACATAATATCAATAAATTTAAGATATTAAGGTTCAAGTTTTTTTAAAAAGTACACAATTTCAATATAAATTGTAGATTAGAGCTCTATTTATTTTCACTGTTTTATTCTTTAAATTGCAAAAAAATTGAACATAAATGCTAAATAAGTAAACAGTACATAAAGAAGCATACCTAATTCAAAAAGTGAGGTGAAAAATACCAAACTGTGATGATTTTTCAAATACTTTCCTTAGAAGTTAAGGTTCTTAATATATAAAATATCTTGCAAATCATTATGATAACTTTAATACTGGTTGGAAATATGACTAAGTGCTTGAACAGAAATCTCACAGAAAATAATTGAAAATTCGATTGAAAATGAAATGCTTCCTGTGGTCAAATTTATATTCTTAATTTTTTTTCTTCTATCCTAATTTATATGTTGTCACATAAGTTATCTATTCTCTTTGATAAAATCATCTTTAGAATGTTTTCAGAATACATATTATATCCCTAAAACATTACTAGAGTGCAAATGTCTGCTTATGTATTTTTCTCAGTGATACCTGCTCTTTGAATAATAAAGTATTTATTTGTAAATAAATAATTTTATAAATATTTATTTGTAAATATTTTTTGTAAATAAATAAAATTATTTGTAAATTTAAAAATTATTATTTATTTAAAACTCTGATCATAAACAGCAAATGAGAAAGTAAAGGTAAAAATGACAACAACATCTTAATGATTCTGTCCTGTATGTCTCTCCCTCATACCCTCCCATAAATACTGAGTAATTTTTTCAATTCTATAGTACAATGGAACTCGCCTATAGAATGAACAGAACATTCTATTGATTACCAAAATTCCATTTGAATAAAGCTTCCCAGAAGAGCTTCATCTTAGTGACTATGAATAAAAACAGCCAAGGAAAACACACCTTCTTATTTTATAGAAATTATGGAAAAAACATTAGATTAACTATTTGATGTGGAACCATGGATGTTCACTTACCTATACCTAGGTGACCACCATCACCATCACATTTGGTTTACAATGTTACAAAGTATCAACTGCATCTATGATTAATATAATGAAATAAAGTCTGCTTACTTAAGAATTCAATTATGGAGAGATATAGTCACTCCAGGAAAGATGAGAAGAGGTAAAATATTTCTCCCTTGCATTGTAAATTGTGAATCCCTCAGAAATTGAGTTTGATGCCTCTTGTCTCCTCTCCATGTCTTACTCTCCATTCTTTGTGATGAGATAATGTTTCTGGGAATCTACACTTTGCATTCCCAGACAAATTTGCTGGCTGTCTTCCTGTTAGTTTCTATTAATATAAAGAATTGGAGGTGGAAGGGGTAGTAAAGAGAAATGGAGGATTGGAAAGATGTGGAGAGGAGAAAAGAAGGGGATTCCTTGTTTTCCAGTTACCATTTATGTGAATCCAGCAAAAATAGAAAATTGTCTCTGGCTGACAGCTTCTTATCATTTCACCACTCTCTTCAGAGGTGGGGGCAGCAGCTTTGTTATTCACAGACTCTGTTGGGACATGCCACCAGAGTTCTGACCACTGCAGAAGACTAACCCATCCTCAGAGGCTCAGACATCCTGAGAGGCATGACGCTTCCACAAGGACTAAACAGAAGCTGAGTGGGGAATTTCATCCAAGCTCTGAGATACAGGCAACAATAGCTCTTTTCTATTTTCTCCCAATATTAAGTATAATTGATGTTTCCTGCAGTTAATAATCCTTAAATTAATAGGTATCCCCTTTGTGCTTTTCCAGCCTTTCAACCCCTAAAACGACATACATTTAATCCCCCATGGATTTTTTTTAGTAAGTAAACCCTAAATGATATTATACTGATGACAATGTTGGACAAATTTAAGCCAATTCACAATTCTTGAAAGTCACTATGGTGCTCTAAGTTCACATATTAAATTTGTTTTGCATACCATTTATTCATTAGTATTTATTAATTTATCTATTTAATGAAATGAAAAATTCATAGAAATTAAAATATGCCAATGATAGTTAAAGAGAAAAAGATAAATAAAACCCAGACCTCGAGGATTTCATTTAAAGGACTTTAACTACTGCCTCTGTTTCAGTGAGCTGTCATATGTCAAATATGTTGTCATAATTTGCTCTCAATATAATGTTATGTTAGCAATATTATCTAATATGTACACTTTATGAAACTAAGAATAGGAGAGTTTCAATTATTTTCTAAATGGAAAAAAAAAAAACCAGGCAGAACACCAATCCATGGTTTCATGAAAGCAAGCTTATTACTTTTTTCACATTATTATTGGAAGAAGCAGCTGATCCTCTTTTTTAAAAAGTAAACACAATGTAAAAATATAACAGGAATCATAATGGAAGTACTATTAAAGTATCAATTTTTGCATATTAAATGTGACTAAGTAAAAGATGAGATTTAGGCTTGTAAAGAAGTGGTAAAGAAAGTGCAATTCAGCAAGAGCAAAGACACATGCAAAAATCTTGATCACAGGGGAGGAAGTGCACAAAGATTAAATTCTAAGCTCCACGAAGAATTTACTCCACTATGGAAAGATCATAAAGATCATAAAATAACTATGAAGAGAAGAAGTAAAAGATACAGTGAGAAGAGTCATAAATGCTGTTGTTGATAATAATAATGGTTACATAAATGATTACAAATGTATATCTTGTGGAAAAGAGAAATGAAATTTTGAAAAGAATCATAGTTTCCATAACAGATACTACACAAAGTGTAATTCTCTTGAGTTTTTCATTAGACTTATGAAGGTTTTACAGCAAACTTCATGACTGTGGATTACCAGTGACATTTCCCATATACAGTTAAAACAAAACAGGCAGAAAAAAAAGCAAAAGCTGGTATGAACATTTTGAAATATGCCCAATCCTACTGTGGGAATTGAACAGGTACAGAAATAGGAGAATCAAAACACTCATAAAAAACTACCTAGATGAACAACGGGGATTGGCCAGTATGTGGTTAAAAGTACAAAGTTGAGCAAAAAAAAAATAAAAGTAAACTATAAAAAAAAAAATAATAAAGTAGATGGTGAAATAAAAAAAAAAAAGTACAAAGTTGGGAATGGCAATGATCTTATGGCAATATGACAAGGAAAGGTTACTTTTTTAGGGTGTTGGATGGGGGCACATTGGGGACAGGGCTTACCTAGGGCAGGCTTCTAAGGAGTGAGTGAGTGATCATTTTGTCATAATGTGTTTTATCCGGGAGTGGAGACCCATATAATGAGCAGGAAAGAGTTTGATTCCCATCCAGGGAAAGATTGATATGTTCTCAAACAGAAGGATGGGAGTCTCTCAAGAACATGGGCAGTTCCTAGCAGTGGAGGACAAACCAGTGTGTCAAGACCTCAGTGTTGTTGCAAGTAACTATGAATCTTGTTATCCAAGGAGTAAAGCCTGATAATCGCTGTGCACCCCAAGGGGAGAAAAAGGGAAGAATAGAATAGATGGAAAAGGGGGTATTTAGTGGGTAGTGGAAATGTTTTAATTGATCTTGCAATGATGGACACAGGCTATGTTAAATATCATCAAAATTTGTAAAAGTGTACAGTCTAATATGTAAACCATAATGTAAGTCATTTACCACGGTTAGTAGTAATGCTTCATTATTTGTATATCAGTTGTAACAGATGTACCAAGCACAAATAAAATGGTATTAATAAAGGTAGGGAGAAAAGGAGGAGGATGTTGGGTATATGGGAGTTGCCTGTATTCTGTATGTAACTTTACTTTCATCTTTGAAAGCAAAATGAAAAAATAGTAAGACAGTGGAGAATAAATGGAAGAAACTGTTACCATACATAGAGAACAACAGATATTATGGTGATAAAAGGAAAAATGCCAAAAAAAATTATGCATTTTTCATTATTTTTAATATCCTAATTTTTAAATTTTTAGTTTTTAAAAAAAATTGTGTTTTTTATTTCTTATATTTAAACCTATCATTATTATTTCATTTTCCTATTAATTGTATTTGGCTATTTTATTGGCTTCATTTTTGAAGAAGCTTTGAGTCACAGAAGGGCTACAACTGGGTCAGGGGAGGATCATTGGTGTGGGTTATCAGTGATGGTGGATACATGGAAGGAAGTTCACCTGGGCATACATATATGATATATAAATGTGCTTAAATGTTCATAGCGCATTGTCACAGTGGGTGGAGATTCATACAATAACTAAAAGAATCTTGAATTCCAGTCCTCAAGAGCTCTGCCATGTTCTCTATTGGAAAAGCAACAATCTCCCAAGTACAGGGACAATGACTAGTGAAAGAGGATTGTCCATTGATGAGCCCTTGATATTGATGGCTCTGCTTATGAGCCTTTGCTCTTGAAATTGAAACTTAACTTAGTGTTATATAGAGTTACCTCTTGAGAGCCTCCTTGTTTCTCAAATGTGGTCTCTCTCTAAGCCAAACTCATCTTATAAATGCAGAACATTCCCCCAGTGTGGGGCATGTCTCCTGGGGATGAGTCTCCTTGGCATGGAGGGATTATTACCAAGCACCAAATAGCAATGCAACTTGTAAAGGAACTTGAATAAAAGGATGAAAAGCTAAAGACAAATGATTGCATATTGCTAAGAGACTTCAAAGTGTCTTGGGAGTTCATCCCAGTGGTAACGCTTATGCACATCTCAGCAGGAATCATAAACTTCCAAAGAAGATTTTACCCCAAATAGTGGAGCTCCTGAGGGCTCTGGAGACACCCAGGTCCTATGGTCAGGGCAGATAGCACTGGATTTTGGTTCTTTGCCACTGGGCACTACTTTGGAGTTTGTGCTTCTGAGTGTGACAGAGTTATTCTCAGTTACGGCTTCCCTACACATGGCCTATCTGCCCCTTCTATTTGAACTTGTAGTTGGTGCTGCAGTTTGTAGGTGTACATCCAGGAAACTAAAATCTATGGGCTGTCCATATGCCAGCTGGGCCCTGAGCCTCAGTGAGTTGCAAAACCTACTCCCCAGTTCATTGGACTCACCCAGGGCAACTAACAAGGAGGTGAGGATTAACAACCACCATATCAAGGATACAAGAAAGCCTACAACTGCAAGCAAGAGAGTCCCATCCATTGGCTCTATGGGATTGAAGCCCACTCTTAATTAGAGGTGGAGTTGATATCAGCATCCCAGAATCCTCAGGAATGGGGAATGAACTATACAGTAGAGTGGACTTAAGGTATTCTACTATATACTTATTGTGATTATAGCAAATTACAGCATTGATGTGGAAGCAGTGGCCACTGAAGGATATGAGGGCAAGGAGAGGGAAATACAGGTGTAATATGGTGGCATTTTGGGGACTTGGAAATCATCCTGAATGACATTGCAATGGCAGTTATAGGCCATTATATATCTCCCCATAACCTACAGAATTGTGTGGGTAGGAGTATAAACTCCAAGGTAAGCTATAATCCATGCTCAGTGGCAATGACCCAAAATGGGTTTATCAATTGCAATGAATGTACCACGGTATGAAGGATGTTGTTTATGTGGGAAAATTGGTAGGTATGGGACCAAGGCATATGGGAATCCTTATATTTTTTTTATGTAACATTTATGTAATCTAAGTATCTTTAAAAAAATAAAAAAATACGTAATGAAAAATTTTTAAAATGACAAACACACACACACACACAAACAAACCTACCTAGAGCCTGACTTTTCTCTTCACTCTAATAATGAAACCCACCTACTAATACCTCCATCACCCTCCATTTTGGAAACCTAACTCCTCTTTATAAAACATCCTCTAAAAAGATAGTTCATAGCTTAGCAATTTCCAGAGAGCTGTTTTCACATCTTTGTTCCTCAGGCTGTAAATCAGGGGGTTCACCATGGGAATCACTGCAGTATAGAACACCATGGCCACTTTATCAATTTCGAGACTGTAGTCAGAATTAGGCTTACAGTAAATGGAAAGGATCGTTCCATGGAAGACAATGATGGCTGTGAGGTGGGAGGCGCATCTCATCAAGATGGTGATGAGAATAAACAAATAAGAGGTGACGATGGTCAAGATGGTGATTATCTCATTGAAACTGGCCACAATGAACAACAGCAGTTCATTCATAGACACGTCAGAACAAGCAAGTGATAAGAGAGTGGGTAGATCAAAAAAGAAGTGGCTAATCGCATTTGACCTATAGGACTTGATCTGAAGAGCTAACCATATGTGAATCAGAGAATACGCTGTTCCACAGATGTAGCAGGCAGACACTAGTCCCAAACAGACCTTCTGAGACATGATCACCATGTACAGCAGTGGGTAACAGATGGTCACAAAGTAGTCATAGACCATCACAGCCAGTAGGATGATCTCTGTGACCACACATGTGCAAAACAAGTAGAATTGTACAGTGCATGCCAGGAAGGAAATAGCTTTTTCCTTTTCTAAGACATTGGCCAGCATCTTTGGCACAATGGTGGTTGAGTAGCAGAAATCCACAAAGGGCAAGTGGCTCAGGAAAAAGTACATGGGGGTGTGCAGCTGAGAGCTGGCCTCGATCACTGTGATCATGCCTATGTTGCCCATCACTGTGACTCCATAGATGAGAAGGAAAACCAGAAAGAGGAAGAGGCTCAGCTCAGAGAGGTCTGACAATCCCACGAGAATGAAGTCTGACACAGTGCTGCAGTTTCCCTTGTCGATGTCATCACTACTCATGCAGTTTGGAAATAAAATTAAAACAAAAAAAATCATCCATCATGATAGAATCAAAAATTCAGTTTTGGTTTCTGCTAAAAACAGAAATGAAAATATGGTGGGTGTTAATTTTGACAACAAAGAAATAGTGCATTGCTTTTGTGAAGTTAACAGGAGGTCTGAAATAATACACTACTGAAGGATAAAACTCTCAATTTAGTTCACAGATCACATGAAATCATTAAAATGATAATTACAGAAACTTATAAGATTCTTTAACCTCACCTTCCACAATTTATAGATTGACATCTAATATTAGAAAGAATGTATTGTGGATTTATTGCTCCATGGTTTGAAATCCATTTTTCCCCACAAGTTCTTCAGTCAATTATCCAAACCTGGGGTACTAGAAAATGATGTTATGATACATAGTAAACTTTTCTTCTTATCCATTGAAGTGATGGGGTAAATACATTAGACTCCTAATCCACAAGCTTTTATTTTGTATTTATATCTGTGTATGTAGAAGGATTTGATACTCTATACTAGCGTTTTTACTAAAACATTACCTTAGTGATTTTATTCATCATGCTTTTCAGTGTCATGAGGGTTTAGGGAATTGATTATCTTAGGTATCTTCCTGTAAATATGAACCTTCTTGTAAATACGACCATATGACCGTTAAAAGAAATTTTTGACAAGTTAATTTCACTGCTTTCAATCTATTTCAAGAAGTGATAAAAGATGTGGATAGGGATTATTAACAAAATGTGCCCTGATGTTTTGAAGCATTACTTATTATATTAAAACTTCAAAGGACACTAAATGTTAAATAAAAGGGAAATGGTCAAAACTATGGCACATACAATTAATGGAAAGCTAAGTAGCTATTAAAATGATAATTTTGAAGAAAATTTAGTGACCTGAAAATAACTGTCATACCATTGCAAGTTAAAAATAATAAGCCAGATTGTACAGATAGAATATGATGCTTGCCTACTTAAGTTGCATTGTGTATTTAATCTTTATAATATCTTTATTTTAAAATGTAAATAATTTATTTTGCTTTTTTAAAAAAACTTGAATATATATACTTGCCTGAATTCTCACATAATATAAGTATTTTTCATGTGGAGTGGAAAGGACAGTAGCATTGTTCTTTAATCAGTGGTAGATGCCTTCAAGACCAAAACCAAAGAAAATGCAAATAGAGAAGATATCTGTCCTCCATCTCATGGTTAGTGCATACACAACTTGAGAGGCACCACTTAGATTATTAGGGCTGAAAAGGATCGGAACCAGAAACCAACACAACAATATGTGTATTCTATTCTGGTGCAATTTGTCAACATAATACAAGGTTTGACAAGCTCTGCCATCAAATTGCATTTCAGAATATATTAACCAATGCCAAAATGATGCTTGTCCTTTCCACTTCCGATGTTGTTATATCCTGTTCTCTCCATGAACAGTTCACAGTGTCTCTTACCACCACCTTCAGCATGAAGGTGACTGTTAGGAGGACCTCCATGTTTTCTCTTCAAGGTTCCATGGGTGAAGTTAGTGCAAAATTTCAAATTAAAAAAACAAATAATGCATGCTTCCTATGTTGTTTATACTGTGTACCTTCTCATACTAATAAGTGTTAACAAGGTATTCAGTTCTGCAGATTAAATTGTTTCCATTTCTGATCTAGTTTATTTCATAAAACACACAGAAAAATATTTCCATGATGAGGTGATCAAAAACAAGTTTTTACTTAATATAATCATTAATCAAAACACAGCTAAAATAGAAATGTGTGAAAATAATCTCTAAGTCAATTCTTCCTTTACAATTCCCACTTTTAAAGATAGGATTCCATTTCATTACCCCTTTGAGGAGGAAAATGAAAACAACCATCCAACTCTCCCCTAAATCTCATTTATATCCATCCGCAAATAACCAAAGTTTTGGGGAGCAGATATAGCTTATGTGGTTGAGTGTCTGCTTCTCATTTATGTGGTCCAGTGTTTGATATTCAGTACATCTTAAAAAAAAAAAAAAAAGAAAAAATCAATTTTCACTAGGAAGTGGATGAAGCTCTGTGGTTGAATGCCTTCCCCCTATATATGAGATCCTGGGTCGAGTTCCCGGTACAAAAAATAAATAAATAAATAAATAAATAACCAATGTTTGTGTGAAAAACATTGCTTTCCTATTTCTGAAGATGCTATGTGGAAAATGTAATAAGCTTCATTTATTTGTGTGTGTCTCTGGAGTCCATTTTCCTTAAGCTCTCTGAAACCAACATTTATCTCTGTGGAATAGCAATTAAATATCAAGAAAACTACCTATCATGGGACAGAAACAATTATTGATGTTTATGCAATAGAAACAGGTGGGAGGGAGGAGAAATAGTATGGTAATAAAACACAATTTCTTCTAGACTTCATGATGAATTGCAATGCATTGTATGCTGTATCTGAGCCTTGCCTGTGAGCCAGGGTTCACATTGCCAATATTAAGTATGTAATCATGCCTTACAATGTGGCCTGTCCATATTCTAAAGATTTTAACTTCCTGCAGGACATAGTGTCTGAAGTTATACCAGAGTTCCACCAATACCAGAAAGGTGTGGGAGTAATAAACTATCTTTACTTTGGATAATAGTAACCATATCAATACTAATAAAAACAATAAATAGCTCACTTTACTGAGCACTAACCCTATGCTCTTTGTTTCAAATACAAAAATTAACTCTCTTCATCTTTATAAGAATAAGTTAAATAGGTAGCTTTCTTATGTCCCCTTTATAAATGAGATCACTGAGGAACAGACAGATGTAAATTGCCCAGAATCATGCAAGAAGTCACTGGTAGGAAGAGGCCACATGCTGTTTCTGGTTTGCTCCACCCATATGACTGAATGAAGAGCAAAGGGACAGAAGGGTGGTGAGATGGCACACTTCCCAGTGGGCATTTTCAAATCCAGAGCCATTAAATTTCAATGCCTTAAAGATCTCTCCCAGGCCTAGTCATTTGCTGACTATATAGTGTCTACCTAACCCAATAATGTTGACATCATAGTTGTTAGCCCTGGATTTACTGAAAATTTCAAGAATGTCCTAGATAAAATTATTTACAGATGAATCTATTTCAAAATTCTTTACATCAATACATGTGTTTTCATAAATTTATCTGAGAACGTATTTAGGCTGGGGAGTTTTTTGGTTCTTCTTTCCCATTAGCACATTTTACAATTCCTCTTCTCTCACTTTACAAAATCAAGATTTTCCTCTTAGCCAGTCACAACTATCATGATGAACTGCCCCAAGAGGAAAAAAACAAAAACAATAATAATAGTCAAAACTAAAAACAAAAAGACAGCTTGAAACATTGTATCCTGATATTTTTATTAATCAAAAGACCTTGAATAATGGTATGACTTCTCATTTCTGTAAGGCTTTCTACCATTTCGTTTTATTGGGCATTGGTTCACTTCTCCCCAAAAAGACATTTTCAAATCTGACCTTCTGGTACTTTTCGGTATAAACTGTTGGTAAACAGGATATTTGATGAAGTATTAATTAAGATGAGTCCGAACTGAGTGAGGGTGGGCGTAAATACAATATAGTTGGATTCTTTATAAACAGTGATAATTAAACAAGAGAAATAATACAGAAAAGACAAGAATCAAGGCTTGCTGACACCCCAGAATGTCACAGTATTTGGGGAGAGGTCATTGTCTTGTGGACATCTTGATTTTTGACTTACCCTAGCCTCAAAACCATGTGCCAATAAATTCCAGTTGTTTAAGTCAGCTCATTGTTTGGTATTTGTTTAACATCTAGAAAATTAAGCCACTTTCCATGGAAAAGAATAGTAAAAGACATATATTTTAGCCTATGTGGTAATGTTTTTTAAAAAACTTTTTTTAAAAGTTTTTCATTCATACATGAACATTCATAAACAATAAGTATATAGTAAAAGTTGTGGCATTACAATACAAACATGCATATCTTCAGAGAGGACTCACCTACAGTGATGATAATATTTAACAACCTTTCATTCTTTTCTTAGTGCACCATCAAATTACTGACAAAGGATGGATCCTTACTGAAAAAGAGAGTCCCATAGGATCATATCTATGAGAACATCTCAAAAAATCACTCTTTGCATTGTTGATGACTTACACCATCTAGGCAAAGCACACACACCAAGGCTGCCTTACTTATCTAATTATTTTAGGTTTAAGTAATTTGATGTCATTTTAAATGTTTTTGAAATTAAAAAGAAATTTGAGTGGCATTGATTTCATGCTCTTTATGTATAAAATTGACTGATCTAAATATGAAATCCCATGCTTTTAATGAGGATGCACTTAGAGCACACTAGATAATATAATTTTAATAAAATGTTACTTTTGTAGGGTTCAATGAAATCAACATAAATTTCCAAATTATTATTTCATTGTTTAAATAAGTTGCCCCTAATTATAAAAATAACAGGTGTCTTTAACTGTCATATGATAAATCTTGGAAAAGTCTTTTTGACATCTTTTCCAAAACTTGAGGATGTGAGTGGCTCCAATGACTGATAGCAAGGCACTCTAAAACGTATTCACTAAATACAACTACCACTTACTGTTTCTTACTCTTGCAGCAGTCATCTTGGTAGAGGTGTTAATCTGTCCCAGACTTGGCTGATCTTGACTTGGCTTGCTCCTGTGTATGAGATAGTCAGTTGGCAGTTTAGATAGCCTTACTCTCAGGTGTGGTAGTTAGGTAGTTGTCAGCTGGTATAATGTGGGGTAGGGGTGACTGGACTGAGTTCTCAATTTCTATTAGTTTAGTCCATTATTGTTCACTTGGCAGGTTTTCAGGATTCAAAAGAGTGTGCAAAGCCCTCTCCAATATTTGGTACTGGCACATTGCCACCTTCTGGTAAGCAAAGCAAATTATAAGAGCAACCTAATGGCAATGAATTGAGATATAGGATCTACCACTTGATGTGAAGAGCAAAAAGGTTACATTGGAAAAGGTCAGGGATACAGAGAGAAGTGGAGAATCTGGGCCATGTTTGCACCACCTTAGCTAAAAAATCTTTATGAAAGTCAAGTCATTTTGATATGTTGGATTATCATCAAAATTGAAAGACAAATTAATTGAGTTTAAAAAATTCTAAAAAAATTTTTATGAAAAAATCAATGTGAAAAATTAGCACATAATTTGGATGGAATTGAAAGAGTTGTTTGGCACTGTTATTACAAGTCAAATTCAGCAGTTTCTATTCCCATTTTTAAATTTTTATAATTTTTAATGATACTTTAGATTACATAAATGTTACAAAACAAATGCAGGATATTCCCATATGCCGCAGTCCCTCCCCTTCCCACACTTTCCCACATTAACAGCATCCTTCATTAGTATGGTATATTTGTTACAATTTATGAACACATGTTGAAGCATTGTTACTAATCCTGGACTATAGTTTGCATAATAGTTTACATTCTTTCCTGCACAATTTTGTAGATTATGAGACAATATATAATGGCCTGTATCCATCATTGCAATGTCATGCAGGACACTTCCAATGTCCCCCAAATGCCCCCATATTACACCTATTCTCTCTTCTCCCTCCCCTCAGAACCTCTGGTGGCCATTGCCTTCATTTTTAATTTGATGAAGTTTTCTCAGCTTTTTCATCAATTTAGAAGTAGAAATAAAATTAATCCTGAACCTGTTGACCTCTAGCATTGAATGATTGCGATGATTATGTTCAGAAAACGTGATAAAATATAACTGAAGAAAAAAGTTCTCTGATTTATGCATTCCAGATGAAAAATAATTTCTGTTAACTTTTCTCTGACTATATTGTTGACATCCCTATTTGTCTTATTTTAGATTAAAGGACTCAAACACGGGGATCTCCATGTGTAAATTTCAGAGACCACTTTGAGGTGAATATTTTGGATTTGGGGACACAGTAGAGCAAAAGGATGGGTCCTTGATGATTGTGATGGTAATCATGTGTGAGACACAAGTGGAGAAGGTTTTGCAGCACCCATTGGCTGAATACATCTTCAGGTGGTGGCAATGTTGAAACATTAAGCGGTGAAATGATGAGTGGTGTGCTCACCTCATTAAGGTGCCAAAGATGAAAAGCAGCAACAGATTGAGATAAATATCAGAACACGAGAGAGAAAGTAATGAAGAAAACAGACAGAAGTGATTGTGTCAAATCACAAAAAGATTATTTTAAGCAGAGCGTGTGAGTATCAGGGAACAGGCAACTCCCCATGCCTATGATATAACCACCAGCATTGCACAGAGATTCTGAGACATGGCAACTGTGTAAAGTAGAGAGTTGCAAAAGCCTCAAACTACTCAGAGGTGATCACAGCTAATACAAAGGATTCAGTCCCGGAAATGTTATAAAAGTAATTGTACTACACATCTTAAAAATGAAATGGATCCATCCTCTTCAAGCAGGCTCACCAGCAATTTAGGATCAGTGATGGAAGAATAGCATCTATCAACAAATGAGAGATGGATGAGGAAAAAGAACATGGGGGTGTGCAGTTTGAGAATTAATTTTGATGATTACCATCATTCCAATATTCCTTACAACAGTTACACACCAAATTGCCAGAAATATCAAGAAAAAAATAACCTTTGATTCTGGGTAATCTGAGATGGCTGAGAGGGCAAATGTGGCCCCAGAAATTATATTTCTCTCTGCCAGAAATATATTTTGTATTGATGGAATATCAAAATGAATTTTGAAAATAAAATATTAAAGAGCATGATGGAAATGTG
This sequence comes from Cabassous unicinctus, assembly GCA_029593785.1. Classification (NCBI taxonomy): domain Eukaryota; kingdom Metazoa; phylum Chordata; class Mammalia; order Cingulata; family Chlamyphoridae; genus Cabassous; species Cabassous unicinctus. The sequence continues at coordinate 3,427 of JAQZBX010047060.1, read as the reverse complement.
AAGAATGATTAACTAACCCCTGTTAACTAATCCCTGTTTGGAGCGTAACTTTTCTAGGCTCCACAATCTTCCTTCCCTTCAAGGAATCTAGAAACAAAACAGACCTCTTTTATAATCTGGATATGTTTTAAGTATTCAAGACTGGAAATTTTCAGAAATAGAAATACTAGTTAATTTTACTTTCTCAAGAACTGTAAATATTAATTCTGTTGATGTTTTCAAATATAATTTTAAAGGCTAGGAATTGTGGTAATTATTAAATCAAGCAATATATATGAAAATATGTAATCAAATCCTCATGGAAGACACTCTAATCTCATTGAATTTCATGAATTTTGGAAAGAAAATGAAAGAACCGTATTTTTCTTTTCTACAGAAACTAATGAAAACTGGAAACATCTAAAGTAACTTCTGTAACTAGTCTAATTTCTAAATAAAAATGATGTGCATATATTATAATGTAATGAAAAAATAACCCTTTTTGTATAACTTAAATCAATACTTTAAATGGCAGTTTTCCAATTTCTCATTCTTCCTCTTTTGACCCAGGAAGTCTTACATAAAGGTCAGTACTGCCTTATGTTTTCCAACAAAGAATATCTATTTAACTGTCTCATTCTACAGATGAGCAAGTGGAAGTCCAAGGAAGTCATGCATTTCCAAATGAAATAAAGATATTAGATAATCTACCTACAAATCCAGCTCTCATCACCCTAATCCCAGAAATGAACTCATCTCTCTATGCTTGGCTTATTATTACAGTGTGAAATATTAAATCTTCACTGTGTAAAGATTCTGTTTAGAAATACTTCAATGTGTTAATTCTTTTAATCAATTATATGACAAACATTAGTGTATAAAACCTTGGAAATTAGTCCAATGAAATTGTTTAGAGTCACAGAGAGGATGTAAAGAGCTGTGTCATGATGATCCATAAGGGAATTGAATTTAGAGAAATGTCTTCATTCAGAATTAAGTATGCAAAAAAGTATTAAATATTGATGGAGTTACATAACTTTTCTAGGCTCCACAATCTTCTCTCCCTTCAAGGGATCTAGAAAAATGCATTGTGTACCTTTATTATTTGTTTAAAAGATGGATGAGAATCTTGTGGTGTTACCACACTCTGCACACATTTGTGATAAACACATTTGCAGAAAGTGTGGTGTGATTTCTCATATCGCTGCCCAGCTTAAGTTAGTCAAATAAAATATAGGACAACCAATTACATTTGACTTTCAGATGGATAATGATTTTTTTTTTGGTGTAAGAATATCAAAAATACTATCTGGAGTATATTCATATTTAAAATTATTTTCATTATTTACATGAATTTCAAATTAAATTGTGGATCTTATGTTTTTATTTGCTAAATCTGGCAAACCTGTGCCCAAGACAAATGAGAATCTCAGCATCACCCACTCAAAAGATGGGATTTCCTCATTTTAGTGCTGTAATTGCCACATGTCAAGAATCCCCTTAGTCAGATTTCCTAGAATGAAAATCTCCCACAAGACTATCACTTCTTGTAAGGTCATCTCTGGATCTGAAACCCAAGAGACAGTTTCTAGATGTTCCAACACGGAAGGCCAGAGGTGCCATGCAAAGATAAGGACTCAATGCTCCTGCTCTTCAGTTACCCAAGGATTTAAGAAAAGTCAGAAGAAAGACTTTTATAGACAATCATCACTATTACAAAGGTACTTTAAGTGTCCTATTTCTGGGTTTCTCTACCTCAGCCCTATTGATATTTTGCTTTATTGATATTGTTGTGTGGAGCTGTCTTTGTATTATATCATGTGCAGTGTCCCTGCCCTGTACCCACTAGATTTTAGTAACAGCAGCCTATCCAGTCCTGACAATCAAAAATTCCTCCAGATATGGTCAAAATAACCCTTGAATTGGAAGTGTTTATATCCAACCTTAGATAAGAAAGACTCCCATATTTCCTTGATTTTGGTAGATTTTAATATTTCTGCTGTCTAAATTCAACTTACAATTAATATGTAGCTGTAATATCATGGTTTGTTTTTCCCAAATTATGTCAAGTGTAAGGCTTAAGAAAACAAAAAACAAAAAACATAGTATCTTTAATGCAGGGTATGTGGTACATAAAGTCCTCTTCCTTAAAATTCCTTCCCAGTTATGTTTCTTTTTGTCTTAAAATTTTTTGCATGCTTTAAAATCTTATTTAGAACTGGTTTTTGTTTGTTTGTTTTCTTCATAAGTCTCATCTTATTAATTTCATGTGAATTTGACTTAAATGCCTGCCTGTTTTCCCTTGTAAAGTTATTCTAAAACTTCACAGAATTAGGGAGAAACCTGAAAACTCTCAGGTTAGGGGCTTTCTATATTGCCCACTCCCAGGAAAGACTTTTAGAACATACATTTGAGGAATCAAGTTAAGCCTAATCTTCTATATGCATTTCAGTGGAAAGAATCTGCTTTCCCTTTCCCGAATACCCAGATTTTTAATGTCTGCACTGGCTGGAAATTTCCCCAAATTGATTTTTTAATGAAGAACTACTTGAAACACAGGCATCTTCTAGATACCATGCATGGAAAAGAATATAAATATTTTCTCAGAATCTGCAAATAAACACAGACTGCCTCCAGGCTCTGGAGAGCTTGTTCAGTGGATATGCTAAGACCCCTATCTTTAATTCAACTCCCTGTGGCACCAGAACCCTAGAGAAAATCTGTTGCCTTTTCTTCAGATCTCTCAGAGCAAGTAACTAATATTAAGTACCTTTTTCTGCTGTAATCAGTTTTTTTTTGAAACCCTGGAGAAACAAAACAGTAGTTATAGATACATTTTATATGACACTTAGATTAAGGTTTAAAAGCCTTCTCCTTGTGCACTGTGATCTTCCTGAGTGGGACCATGACCACTTACTGAAAATAAAAGTTCTGAAGACAGAGAATTGGACTAGAAGGAGCAGTAATTTATTTCTTTCTCATGAGTAAGGGTGCATGCCCAGGTGAATGAAAGTGAGGGGAAGGCGCCAGCTCAGTGCAAGAACAAAGAACATATGTTGATCCTGACCCAATGTACCAGTTCCCTCCCTCCCTGCCTCACCCATTTCCCCATTGTCCAGGGACTAAGGGCTTACAATCTTAAGCACAAAAACTAACCCAATCACTTAGCAACATCCTTACTGATGCAGGTTTCTGGGAGATGAGCTACAGGTGGGGGGTGTAGGAATGTGGGGTTTAACTGGATGTGATTAGGATTCAAGCAAGAATGTGGGAGGGTTAGGTAGGACACAGACAGGAATGTGGGAGGGTGAGGCAGAAGGGGAGCAGGGAATTCACTTTGAGAAGAGACCACCTTTGCTCTATTTCTCTTAATTTCCCCTCCTCTTTTTAGAGTTTATTGGATGCTTCTAACACCACTCATTATATGCAGACTAAACATCTTGCCATG